>JAQMYF010000004.1:4283307-4306412 GCA_030014195.1 Neosilurus mollespiculum
ATTTTTCCATCTTATTTTGTGTTAAAAAATAAAAAATAAAGAGATTTGAGAAGATTGAAAATTTAAAAACAAAGCTTCTCTTGTGGAAAACCTGATGCGGCCCGGCCTCACCCAGAGTCTGCCTCCAGTGGCCCCCGGGTAAATTGAGGTTGAGACCCCTGATGTAAAAGAACCAGAAGAGCTGACGTTCATAAAGAGTAGGCCATTTGGTCGCCGTCGGCGTGTTTCTTCCCTGCGATAACCTGACGAGCTATCCAGGGTGTACCCAGCCCTCACCCAGAGTTGGCTGAGATGGGTGCCAGCCTTCCTACGACCCTAATTAGAAATAAGCGCTTCAGAAAATGAATGAATGAATGAATTTTTACATAGTTTAACCATGAGAGAGGCAGGTCAGGTGATTGCTGCGCCCTTAATAAACTACACTAATGGTGTTTTTAACCTCATTCGAAGTTTTAGTATATACTAACACAAGATAAAACAAACTAAAACAATATGGTTTATTTTTTCATTTTTAAAGCATGATAATGGTGACCATGGGAAATTGTGACTGTCCATTATTTTGACAGAAGTGTTCTCCACATCACTGTGATAATGTTTTGTAACCCTGAGGCAGTGGAGATATGGATCACACTGTACCTGTGTGGTATACACTAATATATTATACAAGATATGGGAAAGGGGGTAATTCGGATACTAGAGGCTCAGCTTGTTCTTTTGTCAAACTTTTTTTTTTTTTTTTTTTTTAAAGAAAATGAAATCCATATTAAACTTTTTCAGGTCTGCAGGAATTAAGTATACATACTCAAAGATTTTCTAAAGGCAGAAAGGATCATTTAAAAAAACATTTTTTGTACATTTCTACATTCCATATCCCAAGAGTCAGTAGCCGAGGATCGGTCCCACAGGTGGTGGGGCCATGGGAGGGCAGACCCATGTCTTTTTCTTCAGGTTGGACCCGTCTTTGCTCCATGGGCAGAAGCCCGACCACCAGGCGCTTGCCTTTGAGTCCCTCCCTCATGTCCGGCACCAGGGGGGTCAGTAACCTGCATCCAAGCAAGGTCCATACAGTTATTATTATATATTATATTATTATTAATATACTGTATATTATACAGATTAGAATTCCACCTGAGCGCCTCCCTGGTGTGGTGTTTCGGGCATGTCTAACTGGGAACAGACCCTGGGGTTGACCCAGAACATGCTGGAGGGACTATGTCTCTGATCCGGTCTGAAAACGCCTCAGTGTCCCCACGAAAGTGCTGGAGGAAGTGCCTGGGGAGAGGGATGTCCAGACCTCACTGCTTAGTCTACTGCCCCCGCGACCAGAACCCGGACTAAGTGGATGATGATGATGATGATGATGATGATGATGATTATGACATTTCTACATGGGTGAACGTTACGAAGGTGGGCTGAAAAGTACATATGCTGACTAAAGGCAAGTCTGAACACCACACTGTTGGTGATTTATTTCTTACACGACCAATCTTACTTATGCCCTGAGGAGAGGTTTTGGTATAAAAGTCTTATGGGAGGAGGAAATTAGGCTGTGGATGGGGCTTCAGACCAACATCAAAACATTTTTCCTTCCCCTAATTTAACACGGTAGCAGTTATGTTTTTGAATTGACGCCATCCTAAATCATCAACATCAGCTCAGCAGCAGTTATTAAAGCAATCTATTCCTATTAACATGTGAGTGTGTAAACGTTGAGGCGACACAGAGCAGGGTGCTAAACTAAACTAAATTAAACACCATTAAATACAGGCTATTTAGCACCATTAGGGTTTTAAAGACTATTTAACAAGTACAGCCTCAAAAGATTCTCCTAGACTGAGGATAATTGATTTGAGAAATGGTCAGTGCTGAAGTCAGTGCTGCAACTCTGAGGTTATTCTGTCTCACCAGGGAACATTAAGTGCCAATTACAACTAATATTTCTGGTCAATAAGTCATATTTCTTGGAGAGTCATATCCTAATAACTCAATCTGAAGAACATGCTAGGATATGATAACTTACTTGATATTGCAGGATATTGAGTGTGCAGTGGGATGCCCCAGGTTGGCAGTGTGACATCATCGCAGAGTGTAGAGGTCAAGCAGTAGGTGATGTTACAGCGTGTGTAGGTAATGTGACGAACTGGCGGGACGTTGTAAAAAGAGACAAAGGAAAAGAGAGACATGGAGCCTGGCCCCTGGTGGAACAGCGCAAAGTGGTCTGCCTATTACATGGGACATCCCGCAATTACACAATTAAATATAGCATCTGAAGGTCCCAAATCCAATGTTATGTGCCCTGATTTCTCCTCGCTGTTCCTGTTTCTTAGCACCTGATAACTACTGAAGATGGTTAAAGTATTTACACTTGAAGATGTGTAGCAAAAAAGTATTCAATGGTCCTCATACTGTATGAAGATGCCTACATGGATATATACACTCAATGTAGTGGGAGACAATGTGATGTCCGTATACAAGGACTGTGGGGTTTCAAGAAGTTGAATACAGTCCCAAGACATCTGAATCCACCTTCAACGCAAACCTCAGGGAAGCCGGAAAAAAAAAAAAAAAACGCAGAAAGTGAAAAGCACCCCTGGTGGGCCTGCTGTAATACCACAGTTCCAAAAAATGCTCCTATTTCACAATGTTAAATAGATATATTTTTTAATTCCTGGATCCAGAATTCGATCCGGATCATCTTCAAAATCTACTGGAGTCTTTCTTGTCCGAAGCCCAATCTCTGGTAGAAATTTCATGAAAATCCTCACAAAAGTTTTTGAATAATTCTGCTAACAGACATACAAGAAAACAAAGTGAAGGTAAACAATAACCTCACGGAGGTAATAAGAAAGGTAATCGAGTATTTAGGATTGGTTTAAGTTATAAGCGAATTGGGTGGGGGTGATATGGGGGTGGGGTGGGGTGGGGGTGTATCTGCTTTGTAGCATTTAATCAATAAAACCCCTGAGCTACTGAGACATCTCAATTTCAGTCAGTGACACAGATGGGGTTTAGGTTTGCACATTGCATGAGAACACAGGCCTCAGATTCTCCTGGAAGAATAATGTGATTACATTTTAATTGGTTTTGTTTGTTTGTTTTTTTGCTGTACATGATAAATCAAATGACAAAAATGACAAATCAAATGACAAAAATCATATAAAAGTGGAAACCATTCATCATCAAAGGACTAGTGAATGACCTTCCTCTCAAAAAAGGAATAATTCCACTTGATCGGTTTATAACATCTATTTTGGGGCAGTGGTGGCTCAGCGGTTAAGGCTCTGGGTTAGTGATACAAAGGACAGAGGTTCAAGCTCCAGTTACCACCAAGCTGCCACTACTGGGTCCTTGGGCAAGGCCCTTACCCCTCAGTTGCTTATTATGTTTGTATAAAAGTGATTACTGTAAGTCGCTCAGGATAAGGGCGTCTGCCAAAGGACGAAACTGTATATGGTATAAGACCTAAACAGGTGCCACTAGTGGAACAGATAATTTTTTTTGGTGCTCTAGAGCTCACATCAGATGCTAAGCCTCTCTGTTTGAAATACTTTCAAACGTCCTTGTGTCTCCTTGTAGACATTCAACTCAGCGTTGAAAGCCTAAAGGTTGCATCGCTCATAAACAATCTTGTCACCATCCTGAAGGCTCCAGAGGCATCTATGATCTATGAAAATGTGCCATATTCACACCTACTATTTTTGCAATCACTATTTAAACTCTCCAGCTACAGAAAGGGACTGAAAGCCTAGTGATATTCCTTGAGACACCTTGGGGAGAGATACCGGATCCACAGATTCATGCAACATTTACAATTCACACACCATTAATGCCTTTTATAATTCTGGATGTGGATAGCGATATATATAAAGAAGTGGCCAAGCCCCGGCACACCAACACTGTGATACGTAAATGAAACGCCAAACAGAGATGTTAAAGTTTATAATTTCCATGGTATAGTTTTAAATCTCAGAGTTGTATTGTTTGAATTTCCCACATGCCCCTCTTACAATATCTTCTATAGTACATTGTGACCAAATGAGTGGAAAAAACTCTTGATGGCTGTTTTATCTGATGGCTGGGGATTGACCTTTCAAGGTCACTCAAGGTCACTCAAGGTCAAAGGTAAATCATTTTATTTAAAAGTCAATGTATGGTTTCCTATTATGGTGGCATAGTGACAACACGTCAATCAGTATTTGTTTCAAAGTTTTAAGTGCTCTTTCTCCAAAACGTTGTGACCTTGCTCTGACCTTCACCTTTGACCCAGACATTCCAAAATCAAATTATCCCTGTGACTCAGGTAGGGTAGTGTCCCCACCAAAGTTGGTGAAAATCTGTGCAAGGATGTGGTCACAGGCAAACAGATGGACGAACAAATGCCGGTGATTAGAATATTGAGCTATGACTATATGACGGAAATTTCCAGGAAATCTCTTTGACTGTCAATATTTATTATAGCAGTTGCTCTGAGTTAGGGTGTTGTGTTGTATTCCCAGGTAAAATAATTGATATTATTCTAGCCACACACCTTGGATATGAGCAGTAGTGTGCTCTGATTGGCTCGACTACTACTAGGATATCCGCTCATGTACCATGAGTACAGAAAGCAGAATGGCAAAATTATTTGCTAAACCTTCTCCACCCCCACCCCCACCCAAAGACAGCAACAAAATTCGGACTAAAAGAATTTGTTGGTAGACATGTTTTTCTTTTTTAATTAAAAAAAATATATATATTTTTGAATTTTTCAACTAAGAAATTCAGATGTTGCTGTCAGATGTCCACTTTGTTTAGGTTTAGCTCTTTTGTTATGTTGCATAGTACAGTGACAGCTATTAAATCAGTTCATAAAATAACTGGTAAATATGGAGACAAATGTGTTATTCTGGGAAGCACGGTGGCACAGTGGTTAGTATGTCTGCCTCACAGTATTTGGTTTGATTACCGGGCTCGGGTGATTCTGTGCGGAGTTTGCCTGTTCTCCCCGTGCTTGTGGGTTTCCTCCAGGAACTCCAGTTTTCTCCCACAGTCCATAAACATGCGCTCTAGTCTAATAGGCTGTTCTAGGTCGTCCCTAGGTGTGAGAGTGGGTGTGAATGGGGTGTACCCCGCCTTCGCCCAGAGTCAAATGAGATAGGCTCCAGCCTCCGCGTGACCCTAATTAGGATTACGTGGCTTGGAAAATGAATTAATGAATGAATGGTTTCCTCATTTCCTCTTTAAGACAAATGGTGACATGATTGAGGGAAATGATCAGACTGCTTAATAATGAAGAATTAATGAAATGATGATACTGCAGAATGTCCTGAGTTCGTCAGCTGGAACGATAAAGCTGATCCAGAGTTCTATCACCAGTCTTGATCAAATCATTAAAGGTTGAATTACAAGGACGGTCAAGCAGGCTGTAAAGATTCTGAGAGCAATAAGGTTTGAAGTGACATAATCTTGTGCTGTATTCAGAAAAAAAATCCATATCTCTGTAAGAAACTGTGCAGGAGATTTTAAAAGGGAATAAATCCAGAGATAATCCCTAAATCCCTTAGTACAGATGCAGGACCTCGATGGTTCTCATTCACTCACTCACTCATTTGCTGAACTGCTTAATTCCACTAGAGTCGTGTGGAGGCTGGAGTCTATCACAGCCAACACTGGACCAGACCATCACACAGCAACAATACTACTACCATTCACACTCATACTCAAACAATTTAGAACAGCCAGTTAGCCTAACGTGCATGTCTTTGGACTGTAGGAAGAAACCGGAGAACCCAGAGGAAACTCCCGCAAGGGTAGAACATACAATCTCCACACAGAAATGCCCGAGTCTAGGAATTGAACCTAGGACCTTCCTACTGTAAGGCAGGCGTGATAATCACTATGCCACTGTGCCGTCCTTGGTGTTTATTAGATAGAGAATATCCATGGGCCTTAAGATGAGGCCCCCCTGGTTGTCGTAAAACAACACACACACACACACACACACACACACTTCACAGCAAGAAGGTCCTGGGTTTGAGTTCTGGGCTTGGCGAGGGCGTTTCTGTGAGGAGTTTCAATGTTCTCCTCATGCTTGCTTGGGTTTATTCTGGAGACTCTGGTTTCCTTCTACAGTCCAATTAGGCCAACTGGCTGTTCGAATTTGCCCCTTGGTGTGGATCTGAGTGTGAATTGTTGTGTGTGTGTGTGTGTGTGTGTGTTGGCCATGCAATGGTCTGGTGAGCTGTTCAGGGTGTACCCTGCCTTCGTCCAGTGAGAAATGCTCCAGCCTTTCTGCGACCATGTTTGAATTAAGTGGTTCAGCAAATGAGTGGGTGAGTGGTTCATATGGAGGATTGCTGGGCTTGGTGGAGGTTTGCACTCTCCGATGAATCTTGTTAAATTTGATGTTGGTCTCACTTGAATTAAGGTATCTGGTACATATTATCACACTTTATTTTGTGTTATTTACCTTTTACTTCTTTATGAATTTTGATACTTATACTTCATAATAGCTTTGAATGAGTACTAGATGGCCAAAGAGAGCTGTAATGGAAGTTGTCATCATGCCGATGTTGTAGTGTGTCTCTAGTGAGATCTGAAGCACAAAAAGAAGTGTTCTTTATGTGCATTAAGTTCTTTGTGTATCTGCCACCAGCGTAAAACAAATGAAGTACACTGTAGGCCAAACCCGGCTCATAGGAATGCACATGTATAGTAGATATACACTTATGAAGATACAACAAAGTCTTAGTCAGCCATGTGATCAATAAAAGCTGATCTCCTGTAACTTTACACAAACACATGCTGGAAATGTGTAATCTGATCATCTTTTAAACTTCCTTCATTAATATTAAAACACGTCCTCTTCCTCTTGTGGCTGGAGGAATGTAGAACTAGTATGAAATACTGCACGTTCTCTTTTGTTCTGTGTTTCAGGCCTGTTTGAATCACATCTGAATTTTACTGTTAAAGATTACATAAAGCTCAATATCAGAGCACTTTTCAAGTTGCTCACAAGGCAGCTCTTTAATGATTGGCCAGAATTCTTTACTCACTCACTCATTTGCTGAATCGCTTATTCCGACTACAAGAGTTGCCCAGGCGACACTGGGAGAAGGCGGGGTACTTCGTGACCTAATGGTTAGAGATGTGGGTTTGAGACCTAAAGGTCGCTGGTTCGATTCCCAAACCAGCAGGAAAAATGTGTGGTCAGCAGCACCTTCCCTTCCTCCACCTTCATGGCTGAAGTGCCCTTGAGCAAGGCACCAAACCCCCAACTGCTTTCTGGGTGCTGCAATGTGTGGCAGCCCACTGTTTATGTGTGTGTGCTTACTTTGGATGGGTTAAGTTAATGCAGAGGCAATAATTTCCCTTGCAGGATTAATACAGTATTTCAAAATCAAAATCAAAAAACCCTGAACAAATTGCAGGGCAACACACAACCGCTCACACTCACATCCACACCTGAGGCAATTTGGAACAGCCAGTTAGCCATATGTGCATGTCTTTGGACTGTAGGAGGAAACCAGAGCACCCGGAGGAAACCCGGAAAGCAACATGCAAACTCCACACTGAAATTCCCATACCCGGGACTCGAACCCTAGACCTTCTTCCTGTGAAGCATAAATGCTGATCACAACACCTGTATACTCTTGCACAAGCTTGACCTAAAATGAGCCATGCCCACTTTATTTTAAAGAGGAAGGTAGTTCAAAAAATGAAATTGATCCTTCATATTTTATACACTTTTTTTTTTTTTTTTTTTTTTTTTACAGAGATAAATTTATTAGTAAGCAATTGTCAGTGTGGGGATTTGATCAAATCTGCATTCCAGCACAGGCAGGAATTTCACATCAGAGGAAACCCACTTCAGCGCGGTACTGTATGTGTTCACGCAATGCAGCCTTTCACCTACAATCTGAATCACTGTCAGTAATAGAGTAGGTTCTACTCCGAGTGCACTACCAAAAACTGGTTTTATTGCATCATTCAGAGAGAAAACGAGTCTGAGTTTCAGTTGATGGGCTAACTCATTATTCAAGCATGCATTATTTAAAGTGGGCAACTCTATTTTCAGCTGGGTAAGAAATCTCTATTTCACTGAATTTCCTATACTGTTGTACTGCAAGTCCATGTGACATCATATTAAAACTGTTTCGATATCATATGTTTCTTTAAGATACCCACCCAGCCTGAGGTGAATAATTGTTTAAGTAAATTCTACACATGAACATGAGAAAAGCAAAGTAAGCTCGCAAGTGGCGCATCGACAAAGTGGGCGACTCAGGACCCAGAGATCGCAAGTTCGAATGTGGGTTGATGCTACAGCCATCCGTGACCAGAAGTCCATGGGAGCTAATTGGCTGAGCTCTCTGTGGGGGGACACTTCCCTGTCACTCACAGTGGTCACAAGATAATCATGGGCATCTATGCTTACACCCCTCGCTGGTTGGTGGTGGACGTGTGATAGGGAAGGCAATACTTGAAGGGTGGGAATTAAATACGACAAAATTAGGGGAGAAAATGGGGAAATAAAAAATAAAAGCAAAGTAAAACAAGATTTTATAGTTTATTTAAACAGAATTTAAGCACAACAATCACAGATCAAAGCCACTTAGGGGGTGATCACACGAGAGGTGTGACTGAAAAGCGACTGACGCAAATAGATGTTTTTTGCGAATTTTTAAATTCGCATCATGTTTAGTGACTCCACATGCAAGCGAATATTTTGAGACTTAAATACTTATATCGCATGAAAGTCGTGCGTCAATTTTTGCGACTCATTTGCGAGTAATTTGTGATTGGTTTGCTGATGTTTGGCGCAAATCTGTCACGTTTTGTTCACTTTTTGTTCTCAAACCATTAAATTTTTATTAGCGAGTTATTAGTGCAAACAAAATACGAATGAAGATAAAAGATTCGGAACATGGCGGTTGCCAGCAAGTCTCAAACGTGTCGCTTTTCCTTGCGAAAAACGAATAATCTTGCGAGCAAAACGACAACGACGTGCGGATTGTTTGGGAAAAGTTTGAGACTACTCAAATCAGATCAGAGCCTTGTTTTGCGACTTTCGCAGAAATTTCAAATGTGTATTATTTTCTTCGATGAGTTCACGAACCAGGTGACAAAATGGGACACCACGAATGTTGTGTGACAAATATGAGAATGAAAAGCAACAGCCACAAATTGCCATTCACGTCAGTTGCTTTTCTATTGCACCTCTAGTGTCTAGATCACCTAATCACCCCCTAAATAAGTCTCTATAAAGATGTACATGTTTATTTAAATCAGATTCATGTTCTGAAGCTCAAAGTTCAAAATTTAAGAGAAGTGCACTTCACAATGGTAACTTTTTAGACTCATTTGTTTTAGTAAATACTTCATGGATACATAAGAAAAGTAAACTAAAATAGAATTTTCATGGTTTATTCTTTCATTTTTGTATGCATGTAGATGTCGCTGAATAGTCATGGAGATGGACCATAGGCTGTGTACCTGTATAGCACGGTTCCAATCCAGGAACACGTATAAGATATAATCTCGGATTAGAAGTCTTGTAACCTTCGAATAGGAAATGTGAGATCATTTTAACTACATTCAAGATTCTTTTTTAATTGCTGCAATGTTTTCTGTAGTGTGTGTGATATGTGGTAAAATAAGCAGAAGTTATTATAATCCCCAGTTACAATTAACAAAACTATGGTTTGTGTTGGCTGTAGAGAAGCTGAGGATTACTGAAGTGAAATCCTTCCTCAGGAACTTCTGAGCCAGGAAACTGAAGGAAGATTGAAGTAAAGAGTAAACACAGAATCAGCGTGAAAACAGCAGGAGGCCTGAAATATTTTCATTTGAAAAAAGATTCCTTTTGCATGTTAAGCGCAGACAGGAAATGACCGAACGCCTGCAGCACACGCGTGTGTGTATATACATGCACTTGCTACACTTGTTTTTAACTAACAGAGTGAGGACATTTTGGCTGGTCGTCGCTTCTTCAAAGGGATGTTTGAGGGTTAAGACTTGGCTTTAGGGTTTAAGTTAGAATAAGTTCAGGTTGGGGTTAGGGTAGAGGTTGGGGTTACGGTTGAGGTTGGGGTTAGGGTAGAGGTTGGGGTTAGGGTTGAGGTTGGGGTTAGGGTTGAGGTTGGGGTTGGGCACTCAGTTGTGGTGGCTGAGATTAGGGTAAGGGAAAAAGGAATGCATTATGTTTATGGGAGTCCCCACTCTCTCTCTCTCTCTCTCTCTCTCTCTCTCTCTCTCTAACTCTCTCTCTTTCTCTCTGTGTGTCATTGTGACTGGGTGTATCATGACAAGTCCAGATGCTTTAACACCATTAATCAAGCATCCGGAATTAAACACATTTAAGCAATGGCTCTTTTTTGTTGAAACCAAACATCTGAGACTAAAATTAAAATCTGGGTTTTTTTTAATTTAAAATTGTAAATAAACAGACAGTTTAGGAATTTTTTAAAATATTTAAAACAATTCATTCATTTTCTGAACCACTTTATCCTATTAGGTTAGATAAGCTACAGCCTATCTCAGCCGACATTGAGCAAAACCAAGGTACAGTCTAAACAACTCGCCAGTCCATAGCAGAGCCATATTTAAAACAAAGAACATATTTTGTAAATTAAATATGCAAGATCTTACAAGGTCTCTATTTAAATAAATACTATTAAGGATGCTATACAAGCATGGAGAGAGCATGCAAACGCCACACAGAAATGCTCTTACAGAGAGCAGGAATCCACCGTGGGCCTTTTTGGTGTGAGGTAGACGTGACAACCACCATCCATCCATCCATCCATCCATCCATTATTTACACCACTTATCCATCAGCTTCATACCTATGGGCAATTTAGAGTAGCCAGTTGACCTAATGTACATGTCTTTAGACTGCAGGAGGAAACCAGAGTACCCAGAGGAAACCCATGTGAGAAAAAAAAAGTAAGACTCTTTTTAATTACAAGATTCAAGCCCAGAACCTTTTTGCTGTGAGGTGACAATGCTAACTACGGAGCCAGTGTGCGTTCAGTGGGACGTCCTGAATGTGCACCCTGTGATCTTAAGTCCTAATGACTTTACTGTTTAGGTCAAATCTTCACCACTAATGCTTGTACACGTGATTTTGATTACATAACTAAAGCTTTGTTCGAATAATAACCTACTGTTTCAACAGCACTGAAGCCATCTTCCCTCCTGTACTTTTAATCCCATTGCCAGCACTCATGGCTCGGGCGCTCTTGAGCAATCTGCCTGCACGAATCATCAAGCGGCAACAATCTGTAAATTACACGCTATGAAAAAGAAGGCATGAGCTGCAGTCAACTGAAGCGTCTTTGCAGTCAGGCTTTTACTGTGATTTATGTCTCTGGTAATGTAAAGGAGGTGACACCGGCGACACTAATGTTCTCTGATGTAAAACACACATCGCTTAGCCATCCGTTTCGTACACATCTGGCATTCAACAACAGCCATTAGCACATGCATGGAGTCAGGCTCTAAGATACAGTACATCATTAAGAGATCGAGGCCCAGGTTTATCATACTGCAATATGTTTTGATGGGGTGACATCAGATAATGGGATAATGTGTTCTTAATAAAGGTCAGTACCATGATCAACTCTCACTTGCTTGTTTTTTTTTTTAACCTGGTCTAACATGAATCTTTGAGAATTTATTTCCTGCTTTATATAATTCATTGTTAGATCCCTGTGTACTTGTATATTTTCCTACTAGCGTATTTTCTCAGGTGGCATGGCGGTGTAAAGGTGTAGTAGGACATCGACCTTACAGCAAGAAGGTCCTGGATTCAAGACCCAGGCTTGGGCATATCTGTGTGGCGTCTGCATGCTCCCCTAGTGCTTGCATGGGTTTTCTCTGGGCACACCAGTTTCCTCTTTCAGTCTAAAAAATGCATCAAATTGGCATCTTCAGAACAGCAGGTCTTGTGAGGTGTTCCTGGTACACAGTGGTAAGTACCTCCCAAAGGTGGTCCAATGAAGAAGCACCCATGAACTAGTAAGAGTGTCATGGCTGCCCAAGGCTCATTAATGCGAGTGAGGAGCGACGGCTAGAACGTCTGGTCTGATCCTACACAAGAGCTTCTGTAGCACAAATTGCTGAAAATGTTAATTCCACCTGTGATAGGAAGAAGTCAAAACACATAACCTGTCTGCGGAGATGTCAGATGGTGTTAGTATTATGGCTAATCTCTTTTAAAATTAGGTTGTAATGGGTCTATTGACCATAAACAGTTGCTTCAGCTAATATGGAGTTGAAACAAAATCGTCTTGGAGGTCATTTCCTAAAATAACAGTCTTCTGCAAACACCTTTAATGACCCTTCACAGTTGCATTGATAATGCTATGAGCACTGTTGGGGCCTAAAGGAATAATTACAAGGTTTACTGCCTTGCCTGTATATTAATAATATCGTTTCTGGGGTGACAGTTTACATTACATTCCCAGCCTTATTATTGGACATGCAACACCTGCTACGTGTCCACAACCTGCTGGTGATTTAACAGATCATAAAGATAAAGTAATAAAGTTTGGAAGGACAGAGCATGCACCTTGATGACATTAACAATAAAAAAAAGTTCCCTCGCTGTTTAAAAGGGTGACTTTTTAATCATCAGATCTGCTAGCTTCTTCCTGGATTCCTAACAAATCTAAACATGAAAAGGTAAGACAGACGTTTAATCTGTGCTTCTATTTATTTTTACCTCCACCATGGAGGTTGTGTATGTTTTCATCACTGTTGGCTTATTTTTATTTTTATTTATTAAAAAAATATTTTTTAACAACTTTTCATAAAACATATAAACAAATTTTGATACATTTTTTTGGAGAGGTGGAATGCCCCAAGTAACACCCCCATTAGTCTTTGGTGGTGATCCAGAAATAATTCTAGGGCTCCTGAGTGGCACATCGACAAGGTGCGTCTCTGTCATCCTGGAGATCAGGATCTTAAATCCAGGTTGATGCACACAGCCATTTGTGGCCTGGGGCCCATGAGAGCTGATTAGCCGAGCTCTCAGGGGAGGAGTGGATGGCATGGACACTTTATCACCAGCCAATCATGGGCATCTGTACTCTACCTGAATATGCATGCGCAGCAGCAAGGAAAGATGTGCGTGAGAAGCATCAGGTTCTCCCCCAAAATAAATTAATAAATAAATGGATAGATAAATAAATACATAAAAAACAAAACAGAACAAATAAACACCCAAAAAAACTTTAGGTCCAGAAATGTAAAAAAATCTATATTTTACACTGTGTGATAGGAGGCTTTTTCTGGAAGTGTGGTAAGGGTGTACATTCATTCATCATTCATTTTCTGAACCATTTAATCCCAATTAGGGTCATGTGGAGGCTGGCACCCATTTCAGCCTACTCAGGGCAAGGGCGGGGTACCTCGCCAGGTTACTGCGGGGCAGAAACACGCTGATGGAAACCTCATGGCCTACATTCTTTTCATGCCTCTCACCACAGACAGTGAGAGACATAGCTGGCCGTTGAAAACCCAGGTAGCTGCACTGGGGGGACAGCAGTGACACCTAGGTGATAGTGGGGCTTGAACCCCCGAACTCCGGATCAGTAAGCCAGCGCCCTAACACCGTCCACCGCTGCCCATGCTATGTACAGCACCAGTCAAAAGTGTGGAGACAGTCACTTGTGTGTCCAAACTTTTGATAGGTATTTATGTTTATAAGCATAAGGGTCGTCACTGAACACCGAACACCAAGAATTCCAAATCATTTCAGTAATTTTTTTTAACACATATACTTAAAAATTGTCATTCGTAAATTATATTATTTTATTTTCTATACATATATTATAACATATAGTACCAGTCAAAAGTCTGGACACACCCACTTATTCTAAGTGGAATAGGAAGTGTGTCCAAACTGGTACTGTAATTTCTGATATTTTTTCAGCTTTGCAGAGGTTTGCACTCTCCAATGCCCTCGTAGTTCTGATTGTATTTTTCGCGGCAGTTTGTGTTGTGATGGCTTGTTTATTTTTTCATGCCACCTATCAGTAGGAACGAATCTAATCTAACGTTAGCTTTAACCATGTTCTTCAGTGTCTCAGCGAAAGAGCACAGATATAATATTAGAAGCCAAAATAAACCATCTTTACTAAATGTTTCTTTTACACCATCAGGAAATTTACGAGGTTATACGATTTTACATTACGCCAGTACTGAAAATTTTACCAGAGGATTTAATTAGAGGAGCACTCGCACTTTTACTTTTATGTAAAGAATTTTCCTTTAAAGAACATCTGCTTGTGTCTTAACGGGATTGTTATAAATGGACAGTTTTCTTTATTAGATGGTAAAAGCAGGTTTATGCAGAGTTTATACAGGTTTATGCCTGGAAAAAACCCCATCTGTCAGTCATAAACTAAAAGGAATATTACTTTTCATTCTCTCTGAAGAGTCCAGAGGTATTTCCATGCCAGACAGATGAATTTTATTTAAAGTCGGTCTGGAGAAAAATTCTGTTGATTCTCGCGGTCGGTCATCCGGTCATTTGGCCCACTTCCGGCTGGCAACCCACATGACATTTCTGCACTCGGTGAAAACAAAAGCAGACTCCTGCTTAACAACATACCGCTTGGCCTTATCAGGTGAGGCATTATTTATTTATGCGCTGCTTTTGTTTCTTTCCATCCCAGCCAGATTGTTTGATTTGATGCCAGGCCTTCCTCCAACTAGCCTAACAACGCATGTGTTTTGCTGGGGGCCACTGGCGGGCTTTTCAGATTGTCTGATCACGGGCATTTCAAATCCCTTGACCCCATTCTTTGTTCAATCAGGAGACTCAACAATGTTTGTCACAGGTATAACAGCCCATGCATGTAAATAATGGAGCTGTGGTTCACACGTACTATAAAAGTCCTTCTCGCCAGTGAGAAGTGATTGTTACCATAGTTGGGTCAAGGCACTCAGTCCACTTGCGATCAACTTCTCCTCATAACGCTGCCTAGCTGACTTGTCAAGCTTGTCTGTGTAGTCACAGGCCATGACAAATGATCCAGACACTTTGCAGGAGGTGCTTGTTGACACAAAGAGATAAGACTGACAGGTTATTTGTTTTCACCAAGTAATATGGCGGTGGACAATGTGTACAGCAAGCTGGAAAGAATCATAAAAAATAAACCCTTTTAGATTAATGCAAGACCCCTCCACTACATGCAGAGATCCTGATCCCTCTGTCAGAGTTTATTTCACAACTGAAAGGAGTACTCAGAGTGCAAGGTAACCTCACCTCACACCAAATAGTCTGCATATGGGAACTGGTTTTATTTCAAATGTGCTTGTTTTACAACATGATGTGACCAAATTGGTGAAAAATCTCTAATTTGAAGGTTGAACAAGATGGTGAGGGTTTGACTTTTCAAGGTCACTTAAGGTCAAAGGTAACTGTCTCGTTTGAAAATCTATATGTGGTTTCCTATTAGTGTTCCATAGTAACGGCATGTTACAAATGCTCCATCTCCAAAACTTTTCGCCTTGACATTCCAAAATCAAATCATCCTTGGAACTCCGGTAAGGTAGAGTCCCTACCAGGTTTGGTGAAAATCCATGCAGAGGTGCGGTCAGGGTTTTGTTCACAATGAAACTGACAAACAGACAAAAAACTATTGGTGACTACAATAGTTCCACCCAAACTCTGTTTAAGGTGAAGGTAATAATAACTAGCTCACTGTACTTTATCCCTTACATATCGTTATCGTTATGGAAATGCAACTGATCTGCCAAGATAGTCTCAGAGTCTGAAGTTGGCTTCATGTCAAAGTCCCAAATTTAAACCTAGATTATTACAAATACATACAGTCTATCCTTATAGTACAAAATGCACAGACACGTTTTAACCTTTATAACCTGGATACCAGGGTTTGTCAGTCTAATTTATTTTATAAACATTATTTCCCCTTTGCATTGTGATTTGGTTTAGGTTTTGGTTCTGTCTTCAAACCCCTATCCTGTCACTGGTTTGTTACCTTTTTTGTGTTGGTTATTGATTAGTTGGCCTGTGAACACCCTGCTGTATTGTCATTAAGTCCAACCCCTACAACTGTGTTTAGACCCTCACACTGTTTATTATTTGCAATATTCCCATCACCACCCTTGTCTGCCTGTGTATTGACCCATACTATAGATTCTGACAAGGTTGGCTTGCTCAGCACACCCAAACCTGCATTTCAAATGGTTCACAAAAGTTAATCATCTCGAGCCAGTGGAGTCCCAACTCGAAAATATCCGGCTCCGTAGTCTATATACAAACTGCGTCTAGCCCAAAACCTCACAATCAACAACCCTGGCTTTCCATTATCATTCTTACATTTTGTTTTTCCCAAACATTTAAACCCAGAGTTTATTTGACCTCTCTTGCTCCCTTGAGGGAGAGAACCAAATGTTTTGGAAGCTATTGAATTATGCATTGTATCCGAGGCTGTGAGTGTCTGGCAGCTCCGATACTAATGTTGCCTCAATAAATTTGTATTATTTTGACAAGCCTTCAGCTCGGTGGTCGAATGAATGACAGACTGCCTGAAGGGTGCGGCTAATTCTGAATAATAGTACACCCCTGCCATCATTTTGAAAAATCTTTTTTAATCTTTTACAGGGCAGATTGTTTGTGGTGTAAAAAGGGACACGATTGATACATGAACGGATAAACACACCCACACGCACACACACACACACACACACACACACACACACACACACACACACATAAATGATAGTGTAAATCTCTAATTACACTACTTGTGTGTTGCAAATATTTATACAAATGGGAAAATCACCCAACGTTTGTAGAATTAGCCTTGAATAAAGAAACCGGTGTTAACGGAATAGCATTCTAAGTAGCTAGCAGCATTTCCAGCTTGCTCACACCGGGTACGATGCGCTCTCCTCCGGATGCTGACATTAGGCCAATACGTGGCGCCAGCTTCACCCTGAATACGACCCATCTGACGGCTACTACAGCCTGAACAGAGCTTTCCAAGTCATTCTGTTCCGAGTCTGAACTGGACACAGATTGAATGCCCATTTGTTCAGACTGAAGATTGGACAGACGGACAATTGCCCGTGCGAGAGCGCAGATGACCACCCAACACCCACTCCAAGAGTGTCCTTTACATGAGGTCATCAAGCAGACACCATGGCCAGAAGAGACCCTGCTAAGGGACAAGCTGCATGAAGATGTCCCGGCCCTGAAGAGGAGCACGTCTGTCCAGCGATCGACAACAAGAACAAGGCCATTCGCAAAACCTTATCGGCAGCCAGCCGATAAGGTTGTGTTTGGTGAAAGAAAAAAGTCTCCCACTCATTCATTTGCTAAACCACTTAATCCTATTAGGGTTCGTGGAGCCAACACTGGAGGAATATATATATATATATATATATATATATATATATATATATATACACACACACACACACACATATGTATATCTATCGACCCCTGTTTTTTTTTTTAATAACATTCGCTAAAAAATAATCAGTGGCCACCATGATTTTGGTTTTAATGCAATAAAGAGATGGAATTTCTGGGCAAAACTGATAGCAAAATTAATTTTCATTTTATCTTTAAACTCGGAGGTTTCTTTCAGGCATGCAAGGGAAAGTTTTTCAGAGTGAAGTTTCCTTGCTGGCTGGCGGCACCACCTAGGTGATAATGCCTCTCAGTGAGGAACATACTGAGGCCTCCTTTTTCAAAAATCCTCAATGCATAATTTTTCTTATATCATTAGCTGGCAAAATCTAATAAGGGCCAATACAGTGCACTCAAAAGGTGGAAGGTCCTCCAAATCTGGCCCACAGGCTGCTAACGGAGTATCTCTTCTCTATGATTACAGCCCATTCTCGCTTCTAGAGCTTTAAATATGCACACAGCCAACCATCTGTCTACTTCTCACAGCCTACTATCCATCTGGGTCATATTTCCATAGCTGAATTTAAAATCCTAAATAAATATACCATCACTATCTAATAGAAGGTGAGAATGGATGATTAGGGAGAAAGTAAACAGTCTTGACATATTCACGGGGCAGAACTCAACATCTCAATTTAATAATCATTCTGAAGGTTCCTCCAGTGAAAGCAGTGATGAATTTCATCTGCAAGCAACACAGAAGGTTTCGAGAGATAAGACTTTATTGGTCAAATGCAATCCTTTTTTAAATTGGAAATACTGTTAAAGCTGCTGTTGTAGAAAATTCATCAACACCTTCTGAATAATAACAATAAAGAATTTAACCGCGCTGTGTTATAAATATTATTAATATACACAACAAGGAAATGCCGTGATCTGATTATTCATTTATCTTGCGAGGTGAATATTACTAAATAGTCCCTGAGCTGGAACACTGCCCCTCAGATATCCACTGAACCTAATGCGAATAACTGTTTTAGTATATACTACACAGGAACGTAAGAAAAGCAAACAAAATGACATTTTTATGGTTAATTTTTTTCCATTTTTAATTGATATAAGCATTACTGTCTTGATGTGTTTTTATGGGACTTTTATGAGGCGAAGTGTGATACAAAGAATTATTCTGTCGGGAGGTTGTTATTTGCTAAGGTCAAAAGAATTCTATAATTGTTTTATTATTCATTCCTAATAATTTTAAAGTAGACAGTCACGTAACTATGCAGTGTGTGCCAGACCTGGTGTAATCATTCTATTTTCCTGATGGCAGCAGTTCTGTTGTGCAATAATTCAGTTATCCCACGGCAGTGATGCAATATTAAGAATTATTCGATGGCTTTCCACCAAACAGTGATAAGAAAATTACTTAACAGTAAATTATCATGAACATTATCCTTCCCACAAAATGATTTGCGGATATTGCTGAATATGTTTCATCCTAGGGACTATCCAGCAATATCCACCTCGCCTTAAATAACTAATTGTTATATACAATCGCTTAAGAGCATTTTGAAGAAAAGTCCATTGCCCGGCCTAAAAAGTTGCATATTTGAATATTTTGTTGGACCGCTGTTAGCCTTGATGGCTCTGATGACGAGAATGCCGCCAGAGACGAGCGTGACGGTAAATCCAGAATTGCTGATGCAGCTAACGTTTTGCTGGCTCGGCTTTCCTGTCTTCAGTTTAGGAACAAAAAGAAATGTTTTCCACGATTTCTGCGCTTGTTGATTGTGCAGCTCAGCGATGACCTATAATGTGTTATGCTTTCTTTTCACTACCAGGCTGGAACAGCCAATCAGAAAGTCAACATGTCTCTGAGCATGCATAGAGTCGTAACGCTCGCATGCACTTTGAAAACGAGCATGGACTGATGTTGCTGGAGGGAACCGCTGATATACGTGATCATTTTAATTAGCTACTAACACTAATTCACGACAGCTACACACTGTAACAGTCCATCAGACTATCAAAGTAAGAGAACCTTTTTGTCCCACTACTGCTTCCACAAATTATTATTATACAGTGATCAAAACGGGTAATGAAGTGAAATCTGGAGCACTTTTGATGATGATGATGATGATGATGATGGTAATGATGACTCAGAGAGTCTCCAATACACCACATTTTAGAACAAGTGCAATTTACTTTTTCAAACTACATCACTGTAAAAGCAAGGGCAAAGCCAAACAGCATAATACCACATGAAAAATGAGGTTTTCTCCAAATGTCCTGCGGCGAACAGTACAATAGAATCAATATGTCAGGTTAGCAGGTCTTGACAGAAGAAATGAGATTTACTGATTATGAAAGGAGGTTGAAGTCAATATGCGGCAGTGAGGAATAAAACACTTTGGGATGTGCTATTATAGGAAAGATAACCAACAATGCATGGGGGTGGGGAGATGTTGGTGGGGGGTATTACAACAATCCTCAAAATGTTTTTCCACCAAAGCACTTTACCATCATTAGTATTTTAGGTTTTGTAGACTATTCTAATAATTTTTATAAAAAAATCCATGTAGAGATGTGGAATGTTCCAGAAACAAGCTGTTTCCTGTTATCACTTACACTATGACCACTTATCACTCATTCATTTGCCGAACAAGGTTTTTTTTTTTTTAGGGTCGCAGGGAGGCTGGTGCCTATCTCAGCCAACACTGGGCGAAGGCGGGGTACACCCTGAACAGCTCACTAGACCATTACAGGGCAACACGCACACATAGCATTCACACTCACGTCCACACCTAGAGTCAACGTGCATGTTTTTGGATTGTGGGAGTAAACCTGCATCTTTACAAACTGCTTCGTATGTGTATGCAGGAACAACAAATGCACTCACAGATGCCACGATTGGCTGGCTCGCGTAGTCAGCCAATCAGTACCGTGTGATTCTGTGAAATTACATGCTACACAACATATTTTATATCAGTCCAATTAAAAAGCAGCTCTCTAAGCCATTAAACGGTGTGATATTTATTCAACGTAAAATGATCCCTGACATTAGTGCATTTGGACAGAAAACGATCCCGAGGTCATTAAATCCACACAAGAGCAAACAAGATGGCAGGGAGAGCCTAGGTTTTCATCTGCTCAGTGATAACACACCTGTTCTGGTTGCTATTTATTCAGGCACATAGCTGAGAGCCGAGAGATGAGTAGTGCACGCTCTGGGCTGATGTGCAGCCTGACAACATAACAGCTGCATGGAAAGAGTTACTATTTCTTACCTTTTTTGAAATTTACATGAGCACAGTCTTATTTGAGGTCGTGGCCTTATCAGAGCTGCAAGGAAAGCTGACAGAAAGAAAAAAATATATATACTATTTATACTATATGCTGACAGAAGGTCGTGGGGAGGCTGGCGCCTAGGTCCACCCTGAACAGCTCGCCAGTCCATTGTATGGTCAACAACCACAGCCATTCACATGCATATTCACACCTAAGGGCAATTTGAAACAGCTAATTAGCCTAATGTGTATGCCTTTGGCCTGCGGGAGGAAACCGGAGTACCTAGAGAAAACCTACGCAAAGTTCAGACAGAGACGCCCTTACTGAGCCCAGGACCAGAATCCAGGACCTTCTTGCTATTAGCGGACATGCTAACCACTGCGCCACCGTGCATCCCCTTTATTTAAATATTACTGTTGTGACTGAAATTCTTTGTAAAAACTTGATAAACAAAGAGAAAAGTACTTTTTAGTCTTACTATGCTTTTTATTCGAAAATGTAACCAGAGATATAACTTATTGAATTGGTTATAATGCACAGTAATACTTTGTAGTTACACAAATAGCAGAACAGGGTACACCTAGACAGATCAAACAAGTGCAAACCTGGAACAGGTGAACACTATAGAGTAACAAAGCCATGACAGGTCAGGGAATGAAGAGCCAACTAGGAAAGAAACAAAACTCTAACAAATGGTGGTTGATGCCATGGATATGTTGACAAAAAATTGGAAATTGTGAGATTTAAGGGTGTTCTCTAAATATACTTC
Organism: Neosilurus mollespiculum; assembly: GCA_030014195.1. Classification (NCBI taxonomy): domain Eukaryota; kingdom Metazoa; phylum Chordata; class Actinopteri; order Siluriformes; family Plotosidae; genus Neosilurus; species Neosilurus mollespiculum. The sequence continues at coordinate 4,304,739 of JAQMYF010000004.1, forward strand.
ATCGATATTTTTGTATACGTCGTTCATTCATTTATTTTCTAAGCCTAATTATTCTTAATTAGGGTCGCGGGGAGGCTGGGGCCCATCTCAGCCATCTTTGGGCAAGGGCGTAGTACACCCTGAACAGCTAGGCCATTGCAGGGCCAACCCACATACAACCATTCACACTCACACTCACACCTAGGGGCGACTTGGAACAGTCAGTTAGCTTACTGTGCATGTTTTTGGACTGTGGGAGGAAACCGGAGGACCCGGAGGAAACCCAGGCAAGCACGGGGAGAACATGCAAACCCCACACAGAAACGCCCGAGCCAGGGAATCGAACCTGGGACCTTCTTGCTGTGAGGCAGACATGCTAACCACTTAGCACCTATTTTTGTATATGTACATTAGTAAATTTATATGGAAAGCTATAGGTGTATAGCTGCAGACTTGAATTTCCTTACAGTAGATACAGGGCTTACTGGCAACATTGTCCTTAGATGGTGACTGTGGACACTCAGGCAGTTGTCTGTCAACTGCTGGGACTAAAATCCAGAATAAATTCAAATATTTTTGCAAAGTGTGAAAAATGTCACAGTAGTGCTGGTTTGGTTTCATAATGTGCTCATTCAGGATATAGTCAAGGCTTTAGTCAAGGGCAGACAAGGAAAATGATAAATGAAAATATATGAGCTGGGATTTGGAGGTGGGGGGGTTTGTTTAAGGTAAGACAGCAACTGAAATCTAAACTACAGGTGGATGCCAATCAAATCTCGGCAGGACCACCAATATTTTTTAGCACCCTGCTGAGTGTTTATTCAGAAACGTCTCACATTCCAATGTTCATGATTAGTTTGCAAAAAGAACCAAGTTGACAAAAGCCATATTTTACTTCTCAGTTCGTTGACAGCAATCAAACAGGTCCAGTTGCTTCCCTCGGAGTCATAAACTTTCAGGATGGGGTTTAAACCTTCGTATATAGACGAGGGGATGAATTTAATTTTCCGTCTCCTGACCTCTGACCTCTGATCATCGGATCTGTGAAGCTCATTATCCTTTTTCTATTGGTGTCCTCCAGACCAGCCCAGAGCAAACACACTTCACTCCACTAGACTCTCTATTGGGATCCACGGTGGCGTAGTAGTGCTTAGCATGTCTGCCTCACAGATAGAAGGTTCGTGGTTCAAGCCCTGTTTTTGTGTGGGTTTCCTCCGGGTACTCTGGTTTTCTTCCCATAGACCAAAGGCATGCACATTAGGCTAACTGGCTGTCCCAAATTGCCCCTAGGTGTGAGTGTGAGTGTCTTTTGCCCTCATTGTCTGACGAGCTGTTCAGGCTGTACCTTTGCCCAGTGTCGGCTGAGATAGGCTCCAGTCTCCCTCCGACCCCAGTAGTAGGATTAAGCGGTTCGGCAAATGACTGAGTGAGTGATGCTTTTTATATCTTTAGGTAGATGTACCTTTTGTGGGGAGTTTAGCAATTGAGGGACTAGCAGTGTGTTGATTTTGATGGAGTGGAGGCAGTTGGCTTTATGCTAAGCTGTTCATTAACAGTTCAAGTTGTGAGGCAAATGGTGGCAAGGAGGTAGAGGTCGATCATCAGAAAAACGAAGCAATCGTCCTTTAGTGGGTAGGGTAATGGCCGGGAGTGACTAGGGGTTGTGGGTTCATGGTGGTTTCCAGTGGTGCTGGG
>JAQMYF010000004.1:4322760-4335288 GCA_030014195.1 Neosilurus mollespiculum
CACACACACACACACACACACATATATATATATATATATATATATATATATATATATATTAATGTATATCATGTCATTTAAAAATTTTATCCATTCTCTTTAAAGTGTTAAGATGCATTCACACATGAACCAGTGAGCGAAAAGTGAATCGTTTCACTGCTTTTAGTGCCTAGGTAACTCACTCACATTTTCATTCTTTCATTTATTTAGCAGAGGGTTGCAGGGAGGCTGTGCCTATCTCAGCCAACACTGGGCAAAGAATACACGCACACATAACCCTTCACACTCACACCTAGGGGCAATTTTGTAACAGCCAATTAGCCTAATGTGCATGTCTTTGGACTGTGGGTAGAAAGCGGAGTACCTGGAAGAAACCCATGCCAAGCATGGGGAAAACATGCAAACTCCACATAGAAACATCCTCACTGAGCATAGGACATTCTTGCTGTGAGGTGGACCTGCTATCCACTACGGCACCGTGCTTTAAGCTCTGATTGGTAATCGATTGATTGGTGACCGAAGTTCACTGTTAACATAGATGACAGTAATAGTGTTAGCTTCAGAGCTAAATTCCCAGCAAGCAAACAGAAAAAAGAGAAGAAAGAACAGAGGGCTATAGAACTATAACTACATTTGAGGCTTAGAGGATGTGGTTAGTCATGAAGCAGTCAGTCAACCAACTTCAGAAGCTCTGACAAAACTTTATGTGCCACATTTGTGTTTTTTAACATGAACCAAGGCTTCGTAAGTCATCTCATTTCAAACGCAAGACAATTAGATATTTTCACAAAAAAATATTTTTGAAATAAAGCACAAAAATGTCCACAGAGTGATATTTCCACTGATTCGTCCAGGATAAAATGCTATATTCAAGTCAAAGACATTATTTTTGAATGGAAGTGCAGTTCTAGTAACAGATACATTTGATGCTTTATCACAGCATGAGGGTTCCGGCACTGACTTCCAGATGTTCAGAAGCTTGAATCATCAAGCAAAGCTTCAAAAGAACTCTATGAAGTCGGGTGATTCATTTCCTGCACCATCACAGAACTACGAGTCCAAAAAGCAGTGTGCTTTTATGTAGTGTCTCAGTGTGTAATGATGGAGGATAAATGACTAAAAATAGATGACTGCTTTTAATTCAGGAAGTCCAGTTGCTTCCTCTGAAGGTTAGCAGGATCTTCAACACAATACAAAACAACTGCTATTTAAATGAAAAAGGATTTGCGTTAGCTTTTTTTGGAAACAAAATTCTGAATATTAAAATGTATAATAATAGATGCTCGATCCTCGAGATTCAATAAGCAGCATATACTGTAACACAGTAGGGTTTTCTAACAGCTCGCAGGTTTGGGATACTAAAGGTTTAAGGACGGTTCACTCTGTTGACTTTTTCAGTCCAATTTAACCCAAACAGGGAACTTGCACTCACTTGCCTTTAATTTTTGCCATCTCACTCGAAGACCTGCACGATAAGTTAAATATTATCTGAACATTTTTTACACACCGACTGCTTGCAGGATATTCTCTCTCTCTCTCTCTCTCTCTCTCTCTCTCTCTCTCTCTCCCTCCCTCCCTCTCTCTCTCTCACTCTCTCTCTCTCTCGCGCTCGCTCGCTCGCTCTCTCTCTCTCCCTCCCTCTCTCTCTGGTTACAGGTCTCTTTCTGTAAGCACACAAAATAACATACATAAGAAGGTGCCAGTAATTACACACAGGTGAAACTCATCAACATATTACATGCTGGTTCTACCTCAAACCCTCCGCCTGCAGGGGGCACTTGATCACACTACAGGGTCCATTCATTCATTTTTTCCTGAACCTCTTAATCCGAATTAAGGTCATGGGGGGTTGAGGGTGGTGCCCATCTCAGCTGACTTTGGGCAAGGGCAGGGTACACCAGGCCATCGCCAGGCCATCGCAGAGCAGAAACATGCTGGCAGCAATGCAGCCTACATGGCCGGCCTTTGATAACCCAATTAGCTGCACTGGGGGACAGCAGTGACAACAAGTTGATACCTGAACCTTGGGATCATTTGAATAGCAAAAAATGCATCAAACTTAACTGAACTAACAGCCATACACAAACTATAAATTTCCAAATAAGTGAGGTGGATGTCCCTGAATAGACTTCCAGGTGAAACTTCAGTCGACCATGACTGAGGTGAATAATGGTTTTACCATATACTACATGGGAACATAAGCAAAAAAGTACACTAAAATGAGATTCTATAATCATGACAGATGCATGAGCTCAGAACGCATGTGTAAGCAGGTGCATAAGTGCCGTGTAGCATCATTTCTCTTTGTTTAATATATACTGTAGTACATAGAAGCATTAAAAAATATAACAAGAGTTTCCTAGTTTATTTTTAGGTATTTAAATGATGACAAAGGCAGGACAGGGGAGTTTCACATATTCTGAGCAAAGGTAAGCACTGTGTATACTATACATACTATATATGTGGATACTATATAGTATATACTATGTGGAAACACAAGAAAAGCAAACTAAAATTACAAAAAGTATTTTTTTTTTATTGTAAAGCATGATGATGCTGCTCCAGGTAACCGTGACAATCGGTGGTTTTTTAAATCCCGAGATAGCAGACCAATCAGATTGCACCATTCCAGTGTTGTGCATACTAATTTTACCTTGCATTTATAGATTCTGTCTGTCCCTACTGTTTTACAAATATTTAGTGTTAATTGAAGATTTAGGTTAATGTGATTTACTGGCCAAAATAGTGCTTTACGTTTGTGTAACAAGGCATGTGATATATTTGAAAATGTGCACTATGTGACTGTAAGTGCTCCCATGGTGTTGCCTTATGAGGTGCTGAAGGGTTCGAGGGAAAATTGACTCAGTGTGCCTGGGCCCCATGAGGAGGCTCTTGAAAAGGGATCTAGGCAAATGAGATCCTTCATTTAACAAGATTTAGCAGTCAGGCATCTGCCGCAATCATGCGTCTTAACCAAATCTTCAACAGCTCATTAGTAACACAATATGCTGCTGTGCACTGATGATCAACAGAGGAAAAAATTAATTACATAGGAGGACAAGACTGGGATACTTTAGTATCAGTGGGGTATGTTTACCAAATAAAAGTGAAAATTTTACAGCATTAATTGCGCACTAAAAAGGGGATCCCAATTTTTCCGTAGCGGTATATTACACATTAAGATACAGTATAAATAAATTAATCTGTCTGTTTTAATCTCAGGCAGCGCGGTGGCGTAGTGGTTAGCATCACCACGTCACAGCAAGAAGGTCCTGGGTTCGAGTCCTTGGAACGTCGCTGTGTGGAGTTTGCATATCCTTCCCATGCTTGCACGGGTTTCCTCTGGGTACTCCAGTTTTCTCCCACAGTCCAAAGACATGCACCTTAGGCTAACAGGCTGTTCCAAGTTGCGCACAGCTGTGAATAATAGTGTCAATGGCTGTGATGGTCTGGCAAGCTATTCAGGGTGTGCCCCACCTATGCCCAGTGTCGGCTGTGATAGGCTTCAGCCTCCCTGCATCCCTAATAGGATTGAGCAGTTTGGCAAATGATTAAATGTTTACTTTTAATTCTCATATTTCGATTATACAACACAATTTCATAAAAGGTAATAAAAAAAATTCTTTTTTCCAACAGCTGAAATTCTGGCACCCCAGAAGAAATCTAAACATGTTATTGTGTCTGTTTTTATTTGCTCTTAATCAATTTAAAATAATTTCTTTTTACCTTCTTTGTAATACTTATTTAGAACAATGACTGCTGTGGAAATAGAGTATATGGCTTTTTTTACACTCATTCTTTGTTATTGTTTAAGTTAAAGAGTTCAAGAGGTAAAAAAAAAAACAAACAAAAAAAAAAACAAACCTCCCTGGGAGAGATAATCTCTAACTGTATTATGGATTTTTTAACAAAATAACACAATTTGTATCAATTATGCATTAAAAATTAATTTAATGTGTCAGCATTACCATAGTTTTATTTACCTAAATCTCTTTTCTTATGTAAATGGACTTTAATCATTTTTAGTTACTGAAAATCTGAATACTCATTGCATCGCTAGTCAAACTAATTCTGAAATCATAAGCTTGAATCATATTATTATTGTTTCTTTATTTAAAGCAAATGTACGCTACAGAAATGCAGCTAATAAGCAACATGCCAAACGCTTGCAGTCTGCTGCTAACCTAACTAGCAGACTGTATATTAAGCTAGCTAGCGGGATTCCTATCTTTTACTATAGATTTATATATATATATGTGTCTTTTACTATAGAAATTTGTTCGAAATATTGCCTTTTTTTTTTTTTGTAAAAAATGTATGCTAGCTAGTTAAGAACATTATCAGCTACATATTGTTATGTAAACAGAGCACAAGACCTAAGCATTAACCATGTTGCTAATTAGCTGCCTTTCTGCAATAGACAAATCAATATTACACACAACTTACAGCCTAAATTTCAACACACAGACACAAGCGCTGTCCATGTTTTAAGGATTTGGTGAACAGTATTTTGACCACAATACTTCTAGTTGTGTGAATTTGTACTGTGCTTTTAGGAGAACTGTTATCATTAGCAGTGTGACTGAAAAATAAAATCTCCAGGTTTTATCCAAATCCCTTTATTTAATTGACTGTTAACAAAACATAACCGTTCTTCGCCCGAGAACAGGTTTGGATACATAAGCCTACGGTGGGCCATGAATAGGTTACGTAATCATGATTGGCCATTAGGAACACGTGAACATGTTTCAATCAGGAATGCCCCAATGTGACTCTGATTTAGCCTGAAGAACACGAGCGGCTAAAAGAGCAAAATTCATACCTGCCGTCTGCACACCACCACCACCACCACCACCACCTCCTCACATCTGCCTGCAATTCTCTACCAATACCCAAGTGGGAAAACACCTCTGAAGTAATAAAAGATAATTCTCTCTCTGAAGGAAACAGTACGTCTCTGTCGTTCCCTGCGGCTGTAAATAAAAATAGCCAGGTGTCATTTCAGCCCCAGTTTTCGACAGAGAATTAAATAATTAATTGGTTGTTAATTTTTAGATTTGCAGCCAGACATTTTAATTGCTTTTTCCTCTAAAAGGACGAGGTGACTTTATGCAGAGGTCGGTCTGTCTCTCTCTCTCTCTCTCTCTCTCTCTCTCTCTCTCTCGGCACAAATTCTCCCTGAATTTCACCTCCTACAAACAATTAACACTGAAATCCTCTGCAAGCGACTTGTAAACCCGCTTTCTCAAAGATGATGAAATCTAAATATTGGAGAGAGAGAGAATGTACACTTGGGGTGCAAATTACATCGAAATCACTCAGCATGCAGCAGATGGCCGTAATCTGATTAAAGGCTCGGAGAGGCCCCTTTCTGTGTGAGATTCGATCATGATTTATAAAAGAGGGATGAAAGCCAAGAGCTGGAATTATGGCATTACTTTGCCATGTCGGCATTTCTTATCGACTATCTGGCAAAAAGTATGTGGACACCTGATCATCACACCCATATATGTTTTTTTCCCCTAAACTGTTGCCCCAACGTTGAAACTTCACAATTGTAAAAAGAAGTTGTATGCTGTAGTACAAAAACTAAAGCACTCAGAAAGCACAAACCTCCACCAAGCCAAGCAATCCCTCATATGAACCAAAATGTCAAAAACTGTCCTATCTTACAATGTTAAATAATCCTTTAAAAAATTCCTAGACACAGAATTTGTTTAAGATCGTCTCCAATCCATCCTTGTTCAAAGCTCCACCTCTGGTAGACTTTTAATGAAAATCTGCTCCTAACTTTCCTAGAATAATCCTGCTAACAACAAACACACAAATGGATCACTTTCTTTAAGCTCAGCAAGTCCCTGTATAAACCTAAATGTCTCACAGTGTTAAAGAATCATTTAAAAAAATTCCTGGATCCAAAATTTGATCTGGATCATGTCCAAAATCTAACAGAATCTTCCTTATCCAAAGTTCCACCTCTGGTAAAATATATGATTAAAATCAGAACGTTTTGCAAATAGCAGAAAGAACACCGCACCCTCTGCTGGTCTAACCCTAACCCTAACCCTAACCCTAATACCACATTTTCAGATAATTGTGCTATCTCACAATGTTAAAGTATCCTTTAAAAAAAATTTCTTTTTTGGAGTGTTACTCAGGCCATACTGGAATGTAACGAAGCATTACCTGGGCCATACTGTAAACCACAACCAGGAAAGGGAGAAAAATAAAGTATCATTATCCAGTTATGGCTGTTTGCAGAACGTTTCTAACAAACAAGACAGACAGCAATGCCTAAAAAACATCACCTCCTTGGTAATAGTCAGACATGGGCTTATATGAGCTAATGTATGTAGAAAAGGGTGAATAGCTCTTTCCTTTTAATGTGTGTTACTCCACCTGTGATTCAGCAGGAACATCAGTTTAAAAACTTGGCTGGCTTAACATAGCTTGGAAAAATTATGTATTCACCTTTAACCTTGCTGGGTGAAATAGCTGGTAGGTGGGAATTGTCCAAGACCAGGTTATGAAGAGAATTGATGGAAAAAAGTTGACTCCATTACATTTCTTCTGACTTTTCAGCCTCGACCACCTTTACTTACTTCACTTAACATTGAGGTCAACAGAAATAGCAGGGTTCCTTCCAAAGCAGCAGTAACGAGTCTTTACAGCCACATTTTTCTTATCATTATATCTTGTAGGCCTGAACAAATGTGCTTTTTAAATTTTTATTTATTTATATATTTACTTGATGCACATAGAGGGAAGGATAAAACTGTAGAAAGTAGACACCACCTCAGATCCCAAATAATGCAGGACTTCTTCAATCAGCGTAAATCACTGATATTATTGTGTATTTTTTTGTACATAGATATGCGCTTGGGTTTCTTCGGTATGGCTGACAAGTCTTCATAGGTGACGTTGGAGTCTGTGGTTGCCAGGTCTTTAAATATCCACAGTTAGAATGCAAATTCATCTTGAATCCAGGACCTTTTTGCTGTGACTCGGATGTGCCAACCATCATGCCACTGTGCCTCCCTCATTTCTAAAAATGAAAAGAAAAGAAAAAAAAAGAAGCATCATTTGGAGGTGCCATGTTATCCTGGTCATCCAGAGGAACAGCAGGTCTGTGGGTGCATGAAGGCAGGGAGCAGAGGAATGTTACATGCCAAACACTTGATTGTGGTAGCTCATGTAAAGGTTTGCATTGGCACTGGGACAAAAAGGTTGAGATGTGGGGTTAATGTGGGGGACTATTCATTTTATATGACACATTCATCATTCGTCAGTATCTCCTTTATCCTGGTCAGGGTTGTCATGGTTTAGGTTTTAGTCATATCAATTGTTTTAAAATTTTTTTAATTATATTTCCTCTATAACAGCATCTAACTTCTGTAATAGGAAAAAATTGCTATGTTGCCAGCAGATTATAAGTTCAAAGCCATCTTGGGCTGGTACCCAAAGGAAAAACTTGCTCATGCATTTTAGATGAGCAGGGAATGCTTGTAACTGTGATTGACAGCAACAGTAGCCAATCATGGGCCTCTGTGAAGCTATGTGTGTGGAAGGGCATAGAGCAACAAATACTGTTTCTGTGTGGAGTTTGCATGTTCTCCATGTGCTTGCATGGGTTTCCTCCAGGAACTCCGGTTTCCTCCCAAGTCAAAGACATACATATTACACTAACTGGCTGTTCCAAATTTCCCCTAGGTGTGAGTGTGAGTGTAAATGGTTGTGTTTCCTGCCCTGCGATGGTCTGACGAGCTGTTCAGGGTGTACCCCGCCTTCACCCAGGGTCGGCTGAGATAGGCACCAGCCTCCCGGAGACCCCACTAGGATTAGGTGGTTCAGCAAATATTATGAGATGAGTAGATGAAACTTCCTCCCAGCTGAAACCCCCACCCATAAATCCTGACCAAAATTCCTGCAGGAGGAGACAAGATTGATCAGAATTCATGTGGGATTGTGTGGAGGAAAAAAAAAAAAAAGGAAAAGTCCCACACACATATTCTCCTTATAACCTTCATGTTTTCGTGCTATGGAAGTAATTCTGGCTTAGCAGTCAGCGGCACCACCAAATAATGAAGATAGAGCACTCCGCCTTGCCATTCCGTTTCAACTGATGGACAGAGAGAGAAAGAAACTGACGGCTTGAAATAAGGAGTGAGAAAAATACGTCTAAGGAGATGTAGTACCCGGCTTTCTTTATTACCGCTGGCCGGCTCGGCGTCCTTGAGAGCAAATAGATTTACTTTATTTTTTGTGGCAGGAAAGAGGAAAAGAATGCGGCGTTCTTGTGTCAACTAACAGGTTTAGCTCAGGTATCGAGCTCATAAACCTCTGGAAGTGATGATATTTGACTCTGTCTTTCCTTGCACCTCCGAGCCACGTGAGGAGATTGAGAGGTTCATGGGTAATAGAAAGTGGACGACAGATATGCTGGCCTCCCGTCGGGAGCTAGATTACACCGCATTCGTCAGGCTTAGTGGGAATGATTGGTCCCCTGTCATTCAAATATATTTATCACCCCTGTCTGAAGGGGACTCTATATTTTTTGAGAGGACAGCCATCTTCACTCTCCAACTCAGGACGGAAGAGTCTGTCAGCCAGAGTGATAGGCAGTGCAGGAGAAGGCGTCGGGACGCAGCCTGGCGTTATGCCCAAGTTACTTTTTTATGCACATGATATACAGCTTCGGCACAAAGAAAGTGAACTACATTAAAGTTTGTTTTACTCTCTTACAGAGATTTGACGAGACAGTCTCTTTATCGTTTGTCTTTTTGTTTTGTACTTAGCGGTGTTCCGTTCCATTAACCCAGCACGTCTTTGGAATTTATAGCAATACGACTAAAACGTTTATTTCAATCTTTACAATATCTCTTATCTTCCTTTCAATAATGTAAGAAACAAAAACACTTAAAACAAATTCGAAGGAAATAAGCACTCACTTACTCACTCACTCACTCATTTGCCGAGCCGCCTAATCCTATTAGGGTCGCGGGAAGGCTGGAGCCTATCTCAGCCAACACTGGGCGAAGGCAGGGCTCACCTTGAACACCTCACCAGACCATCGCATAGCCAAACACACACACAATCATTCACACTCACATTCACACCTTGGAGCAATTTGCAACAACCAATCCACCTAATGTGCATGTCTTTGGACGGTAGGAGGAAACCAGAGTACCCAGAGGAAACCTGCACAAGCACAGGAAAAACATGCAGACTTCACACAGAAACACCCTCGCCGAGCCAAGGACCTTCTTGCTGTGAGGAGGAAGTGCTAACCACTACTCCACCATGCCGCCCAAGAAAATCACCAAGAAATGAAATTATTTTTATTATATTTTTATTTATTATTCGAATTATGCTACAGCAATTTCCAATTCATTCATCCATTCATTTTTCTAAGCCGCTTAATCCTAATTAGGGTCGTGGGGAGGCTGGCGCCCATCTCAGCCGACTCTGGGCGAGGGCGGGGTACACCTTGGACGGCTCGCCAGGCCATCGCAGAGCAACAAATGCACACAACCATTTACACTCACACTCACACCTAGGGGCGATTTGGAGCAGCCAATTAGCCTACTGTGCATGGTTTTGGACTGTGGAAGGAAACAGGAATACCCGGAGGAAACCCACATAAGCACAGGGAGAACATGCAAACTCCACACAGAAGCGCCATAGCCTGGAAATCGAACCCAGCTTTTTGAACATCCCACTTGAATGTCACTATTTTTATTTTTTCCGTTATTATATCCTCCACTCATCAAGGCTTTCCACTAGATATTGGAGCTTTATTAGAAGGAAATCAAAAAATCAGGCTGCATTAATGAGGTCAGGCATTAATGTTAGGTATGAAGTGCATTCTAGCGTACATTTGGCTTTCCGGTGCAGTCCTAATGTGTTCGATGGGGTTGGGGTCAGGGCTCTGTGCACGCCCCTTGAGTTCTTGCATTCTGGCCTTGTCTTCATACGCTACTCAGCTCTGAGCCAAAGCCAAAGTGAAGCTGTGGGACGACTTTCTTTGGCCATTAAATTTACTATTGGCCTAAAAGGACATATTTTAAAGGCTGGATGAAGGGGGACCCGGACCCACATAAAACAGACCAATAATACCTTCTCTTTATAGACCGATTTTAATCAGGCCACACTGGTGTACGTCTGAAAAGCAACAGACGTCTCGGGTCAGTTAATTCCCACAAAGGAAGCACTGATTTTTGCTCTGTCACAGTGAACCTGCATGTACCGCAAATTCAGGAAACATGATTGTGATCATGGTATTGATGCAACAAACTGCAAAAATAAGTCCTGTGATGTACAATGGTACGTCTTAAAAATTACATCAGGCACTTGATGCAACTCTGCAGTGCAAAGTGTGTGAAGTCTTTCCAGCTCTATCATACTTTTTGCAAGAAAGCATCGATCTTTTTTTCCCTCTTTTTTTATTTGGCCGAGAGCTCGGGGCAGGAATTTGTCATGGTGCTAGCTCGTGTGTTGCCTTTGAAGTTCGCCTCACTGAAATTGAACACAATGAACGAGTCAATCCCGGTCACTGAAAGAGGAAATTTCATCCAAGCTGCCTTTTTTCTGGAATGGATTGCAGTCAGCTTCTAAAGGAATATTAACACTTCATAATAGCACACAATAATAATAATAATAATAATAATAATAATAATAATAATAATAATAATAATAATAACAAAACAACAACAAAACAACAACAACAATAATAATATAAATAAAACAACAACAACAACAATAATAATCATAATAACCATACAACAACAACAACAACACCGCAAACAACAACAACAATAATAATAACCAAACAACAACAATTATAATATCTACAATAATAAAAACAACAACAACAACAACAATAATAATAATAATAATAATAACAACAACACCAACAACAATAACAACAACAATAATAATAACAACAACAACACCGCAAACAACAACAACAATAATAATAATAACCAAACAACAATTATAATATCTACAATAATAAAAACAACAACAACAACAACAACAATAACAACAACAACAACAACAATAATAATAATTATAACAACAACAACACACCACCACCACCACCACCACCAACAACAACAACAACAACAATAATAATAATAATCATAATAATAATAATTCACTCACTCATTTGACAAACGGCTTAATCCTCTTAGGGTCACGGGGAGGCTGCAGCCTATCTCAGCCAACACTGGGCAAAGGCAGGGTACACCCTGAACAGCTCGTCAGACCATCGCAGGGCCATTTACACTCACTTTCCCACCTAGTGGCAATTTGGAACAGCCAGTTAGCCCAATATAAGTTTTGGGTGGGATATACGTACCCTACGTATATCAAGATGAAATCATTTTAATGATTTCGTTATAGAAGAAAAATGAGGAAACCAAACACGCAATCTTAGTCTTGACATGTAAAGTACACCGTTTAGAAACCGTAGCTTTAAAGAACATTTCAATAACACAAGAATATCATTAGTTGTTCAATTATTTCACATCATTAATGGGTCACATCACGTGCCCCGAGTATTATATGCCTCTTGTTCTCAAAAGTACTCTCTCCTTTTTCAAGATATTAAATTTTCAAAGACTGACACAGGGTTCCCATGTGTACACGTACGCCGTAATGACAGAGGACTAGATTGGTTTGAAAGGTTACGTGAGTGGCGGCACGGTGGCGCAGTGGTTTGCACATCTGCCTGACAGCATGAAGGTCGTGGGTTCAAGTCCCGGGCTCTGCTCTGGCATTTTGGTGTGGAATTTGCATGTTCTTCCCGTGCTTGCATGGGTTGCCTCCGTGTACTCCGGTTTCCTCCCGCAGAACAAAGACATGCACATTAGGCTAATTGGATGTTCCAGATTGCCCCTAGGTTTGCGTGTAAGTGTGAAAGGTTGTGTGATGTCATGGCGGGCTCTTCATGGTGTACCATGCCTTCGCCCAGTGTCAGCAGAGATAGGATTAAGCGGTTCAGCAAATGTGTGAGTGGGGTGATGTGCAGTCATGCGACATGACATAATGGAATGCCAGTCAAGTTGGAAAGGGGTACCTCACATACAGGCGGCTCAGTGAATACTAAATACAAGGATGATGTACTGCACATCCTCGCACCTGAAACGCATGGACGCGTACACTCCCGGAGATCAAAAATTGCCTTGAAGACGGAGGGGTGGTTTGTGGTGTTTCCATTTCCGTCAGGCTGCATGAGGTGAGAACACTCATTACCTGTTCAGCCAGTCTCAACTCAAAGATCTCATCAATGGGTGATTTGGTAGCTGACTGTCATTACCCTCGCACCTGCTGTAGTGCTTGCCTGAGCAAACACACACACACATACACACACACACACACACCTCATCTGTAGTGGTGATGACAGCTGGCTGAATGGGCAATGAGAGTAAAAAAGAGAGTAGCGATGTAGCACTTTAGATTCTCACCGATCTTCTCAACTGTCAGGTTTACTCATGTGCTACTGAGTAATTACACCCTATATATATA
>JAQMYF010000004.1:4343021-4353021 GCA_030014195.1 Neosilurus mollespiculum
CCACAAGTTATGGAAACAAGACTGTGTGTGTGTGTGTGTGTGTGTGTGTGTGTGTGTGTGTGTGTGTGTGTGTGTGTTTTTTTGACCTGCGATGCTCTGGTGAACTGTTCAGGGTGTACCCCACCTTCGCCCAGTGTTGGCTGAGATAGGAACTAGCTTCGCAGCAACCCTAGTAGGATTAAGTGCTTAGGCATATGAGTGAGAAGTGAGAAAACACAATGCTTTTGAGAATGATTTGTTTAGTGCACTGACCAGGCAAAGACTGAACTGATTCAAAAATGAAAAACAGCATTAACAGAGGCATTAAAGTGTGAGATTTGGACTTTTCAGTTAACCGCCACTCAGGTTTATCAATTCCATTTGTTTCTCCAGTAGGATTGAACTGTCAGGCAAGAGCGGACTCCCATTCACAACTCTGCCATGCTAATATATTGCAAGAAAGACCTATTGCTGATTTCCGGCTTTGGTGCTGAACAACAGAGTTAGAACTACAGTGTTACAGTCCAGGCATTGCTTTTAATCATTCTGTCAAAGGAAGACAACAGTTCGGCACATCAGCATTTTACAGAAACACACATCAGCTCTGATCTATTTTGTGGAAATGTGGATCGAAGTCAACATTTTCCAAAACAACCAGATTGCGTAATTATTTTCCAGAAACATGGAACTCAGCCGAGCTGAACAGCTCGCCAGATCATCGCAGGGTCAACACTCACACACACACACACACAGACGTTTACACTCACTCTCACAACAAGGGGCAATTTGGAACAACGACTTAGCCTAATGTGCATGTCCTTGGACTGTAGGAGGAAACCGGAGTACCCCGAGAAAACATAGAAAGAACATGCAAACTCCACACAGAAACGCCCAAGGCAGGGACTCGAACCCAGGACCTTATTGTTGTGAGGCGGCCATGCTAACCACTACGCCAGCATGCCGCCCATACCTGAATTATTTTTAAGAAATTCAGCACTAATCCTTAATTTATTTTCTAGAAATATGGAGCTAGATGACATTTTCCATAATCATGGAGCACTGATCTACAGCCATGGAAAACATTAAGAGACCCCCTTTTTTAATGGATATTCTCATTATAAGGGGTCTTTTCATTTTCCCATGGCTATATTTTCCATATGGAGATGAAGTAATAATGTCCAAAAAGAGCTAGTGTGCATTATTATGATTACAGAAATGTAAAGCTATCTGTGTTACGATTCACAAAATGTGGAGTTCTGACCCATTTTCCTAAAATTTGTCCTGATCCACTATTCAGAATTAAAACTTGAACTATTCTTGACCATACTAACAAAATATATAATGTAGGTAGGTAGGTGGTCTACATAAACGTTTCCAGTATCATAGCGATTGTCGTGATCACTCCCCCCCCCAGAATAATATATAATTATTCTATCTCATGTTTTTAGGTAAAACTGGGCACACGCTCTGTTTTCTTTTATTTCTGTAAACCAAGGAGCACATATACAAATCAGAGCCTGCAAAGAGCGAATACATTGCAACTAGCCACGCCTCCTTTGATGACCACACTCTACCTGGCCTATCCTATGTGAGCTGCATGTAGCACTTCCTTTGAACTGACCAATCCTGTGATGCCGTACATATGTGAATGTGTATAAAAGTCTGAAGGATCATAAAATAAAGAGATAGAACGTTGTCGACCTCAAGCCTGTGTGCTGTGTTCCCGTTTTCTCCTCAGGCCTAAAGAGGTAAGGTAATGTCTGAGCCAAGGTGGGGGTGTCGGGTATCTAAAATCGAGCATGTGGGAATCTCAGAATTTACTGGATTGCAGTGCGATCGTGTCTTTTCTCTTAATATCCGTCGTACATGAAGCCAAAAGGTTTTAGACAATCTGGATTATATGAAATAAGTAAATTCTTCCCAAGACCAAGTGTTCCAGTTTAATTTAAAGTGACTCTTCAGGTGGAAAATGCTGTTAGAGAAATAACGGTAACTTTTTATTGCTAGAAGATCTTTAAGAAAATGAAAGGGAAAAGGAAGAGGCGCGTACTACCCACGGTAAGCATTGGCACTCAATATAAAGCAATTTGATCCAAATCCCTGGAAAAGCCCTAACAGGGCGAAAGGCAGCACAATGAAGCAGGAGCAGACGGAGAGAGGATTTAAGAATGCGGGATTTGTTCCCAACAGACGGATTCTCCTTCCTTCTGTTAGATAGCTGCTGCCAGCTCACGCTAGCCCTCTCGTTCCACTCATTAGTGTATAGCTAATCTCAGGCACGAAGCCCAAATCAGGTGGCCAGGCTGGGCTTCCGTCCACGAACGTCACACTGTTACAGAAATTCAAATGCTGTCTCAAGAGGACTGTAAAGTAAATGCCAGCTGTATTTTAACTAAAGATGAACAGTTTCATAATATTATATAATATAATATAATATAATATATTATAATATAATATAATATTATATAATATAATATAATATAATTTGGCTACGGGTACTTATAATATTGTTATGATAGAATTCAGGAAGCAGGAACATCCTGGAACCAAAAAGAAGCAGCATGTCACATTAATAAGGCCCTAAATCTCAATTCAGAGGGATGGGAGACATAATGCCACATCACAGCTCCAGATTATGGTGTGGTTTTACTGTTCTCTTGTTTCAGGGTTTCCTCCCCATCTCCATCCCAGAAGTATGACATTACTTGGATTGGTTAAGCCAGAGGTGTCAAACTCAAGGCCCTCCGTCCCAAATCCGTCCCTCCAACTCATTTTATGTGGCCCGCAAGAGCTTTAGTATATGTTTATCCTGTCAATTCGTTACCATGAAGCGTAATTCATCATCCATCCTCTAGGTGGAGCCGACCTATTTCAAGTAAACAGCTATCCGTTCAAAGCAAAGATTGCACGCTAGCTTAGCACCATCAAGCATTGTCAGAAAACAAAAGCAAGTAAAGGAAAAGAGGACAAATGCGTGACCGAATAATATGGCCATACAGATTTCATGGTTGCCCTTTTGATTAGGTGTTAGTGAGTATTTGCCCCTCGATGACCTTGAGATTTAGCGATGTATCCCTCAGTGAAAATGAGTTTGACACCCCTGGGCCAAGTGAAACTTTCCTAAAGGCGCGCTCACATGATACCGATCATATTGATCATATTCCTATTTTACTTTGGATGAAATCACATCGGAAAACATTGCCGAACATTGTAGAATTTTAGGAAAACTTCACGGAAGAATGAGATATTTTGGGAGTGTTGAAAGTCATCACCAGGGAAGCATTGGTGCACATCAATGTACCTCAGAGAACTTTTATTCATTCATTCATCAGGGTCGCAGGGAGGAACTCATCCAACACTGGGCGAAGACAGGGTACACCCTGAACAGTTCACCAGACCATCGCAGGGCAACAAGACACACACATCACTACGCACACTCACACCTAGGGGCAATTTGGAACAGCCCATTAGCTGTAATGTGCATGTCTTTGGACTGTAGGATAAAACCAGAGTACCTGGAGGAAACCCATGCAAGCACGGAGAGGACATGGAAACTCCACACAGCAATGCTTAAACCCAGGACTCGAACCCAGGACCATCTTGCTGTGAGGCGGACATGCTAACTACGACGCCACTGTGCGACCCCGACCCTGTGCCGATATTATACCACGCTTCTACGTAGTCATATGCCAAATTGATACGATCTGAGGTTATAGACAACTGTATCTTATAATCTCTACATCACATACTGCTTTTTTTATTCATGTCTTCGGCTGAGATTAGCACCAGGTTTCACTACAGCGAATAAACATGGATTGGTGTTGTCTTGAAATTGCTCTTCCTTTCACTTTCTTCTCATACAGCCAGGAACCCTGGGGGAAAATAACCATGTTTAACAAAGCGTAAAAGCAGAGAGACGGAATTGAGACAGCGGGGCTGAGCACGCTACACAGTTTACACTTCAGTCCAGAGAGAGCAGAAGACAAGAAGAAGAGTTCAACATTATGCATTCTTTGCCTGTGTGTGTGTGTGTGTGTGTGTGTGTGTGTGTGTGAGAGCAAACGCTACTCTCAGACATGATATATACCCATTAGGGCTACAGAATATATAGTTAATTGTCTTTGAAACATTAACCTGTGTAAGTAAAATAACCGTTATCACAAATATCTGTGAATAATCCTGGATCAAAATGTGTTTTATTGGGTTCTCAGAATGCTTTTAGATATTTTTCCTGTAGTGCATTAAAATTTTCTACTTTTGTACACCCATTTGGGGGAAAGTAGTCTTAAAAGGTTTATATATATATATATATATATATATATATATATAGAGGGACTGAGAGAGAGAGAGAGAGAGAGAGAGAGAGAGAGAGGGCATTTCTGTGTGAAGTTTGCTTGCTCTCCCTGTGTTTACATGGCTTTTCTCCATTTCCTCCAGTTTCCTCCCACAGTACAAAGACATGCACATTAGACAATTTTTTTTGTTTGTTTGTTTTAATACTGTATTAATTCCACAAGGGAAATTTTGCATTCAACCCTTTCAAAGTGAGCACACACACACACACGGAGCAGTGGGCTGCCACACATTGGGGCGCCCGGAGAGCAGTTGGGGGTTCGGTGCCTCGCTCAAGGGCACTTTAGCCATGAAGGTGGAGGAAAGGAAGGGTGCTGCTCACTAATTTCCCGCTGCCACACATTTTTCCTGCTGGTTGGGGAATCGAACCAGCAACCTTTTGGTCCCAAGCCTGCTTCTTTATTTATATATAAAACGTAAGGCTCATGAAAACTACTCCAGGGTATAAATATGTGTCCAGTGGCTGTAAATACCAAGTTAAAAACTGTTGAAGGCTAATTGCTAGGCTATTGCTAATCCTGCTAATCCGGTGTGTTTTGGCCCTGTGATGGACTGGCGAGCTGTTCAGGGGGGTCCCCGCCTTCGCCCAGAGTCAGCTGAGATATGCTCAGCCTCCCCGCGACCCTAATAGGATTAAGCGGTTTGGCAAATGAGTGAGTGGATTAACTGTTGCCTCAGGAAGATCTGTTTTAAGCACTAACGCTAAAGTCATTAGCAATAATTCATGTAATATATTCGCCGACAAAATAACATAATTACTCAGGAAACAAATGAGAGACATACGACCTCATGAATTAGCGCTGAACGCAATTCCACTCCGAAATTCATAAATGCGCAATTAATGCAAGTGATCTAAGGCCTCGGGCTCGAGAGCGGATGTGATGAATCGGGAGCACCTTAAGAAGAGGTCACATGACTACAGTGGGTCATTAATTTTCCCTACTCTAATTACTTGACGCTAAGATAGCATTCGAGTAGTCGCTCACCGGTTAAATCTGTATTAATCTTTTCAAATGTAAACAAGTTTTTTTTTTATTTTATTGATGTGGTTTTTTTTAGTATTCGATATTTTCTTGTTTATTAAGCATCTGACATTTACACAAGGTCCTAATAAAAAGTAGTCACAGTATTGCTTTATACACCACAGATGGGCGGTTTTGCAGGTCTCATGTCTAAATTTAGGATTTTGTAGAAAATGTGATACATCCTTGAACATACTTGATTCATTCATTCATTTGCTGCTTAATCCTAATTAGGGTCGCGGGGAGGCCGGCGCCCATCTCAGCTGACTCTAGGCGAGGGCAGGGTACACCCTGAGCAGCTCGCCAGGCCATCGCAGGGCCATCGCATATGCACTTTCACAGCAACAGTTGCAAGAATTATCTGCAGATGATATGATTGATAGAGGGCGGCACAGTGACGTTACTGGTCAGCACAGCTGCCTCTGCAAGAAGGTCATGGGTTCGATTCCTGGGTTTGGGTGTTTCGGTATAGAGTTTACTGGTTCTCCCTGTGCTTGTGTGGGTTTCCTCCAGGTACTCGGGTTTCAAGAGGGCCGTGGGTTTGAGTCCCGGGCTTGGGCCTTTCTGTGTGGATTTTGCATGTTCTTCCCCTGCTGGGGTGAGTTTCCTCTGGGTACTCCAGGTTCCTCCTACAGTCCAAAGTCATACACATTAGGATAATTGGCTGTTTCAGATTGCCCCACGGTGTGAGTGTGAGTGTGAATGGATGTGTGTGTGTGTGTGTGTGTATGTGTGTGTGTGGTTTGACCCTGCGATGGTCTGGCAAGCTATTCAGGGGTACCCTGCCTTTGCTCAGTGATGGCTGAGATAGGCTCCGGCCTCCCCGTGACCCTAATAGGATTAAGTGTTTCACCAAATGGGTAAGAGAGTGGAGTATGTCAGTTTTTATCTTTTTCATTTAGTGTATATAGTTTTTCATTTGTTGGAGTATTTCAGATTTATCGAGACCCTCAGAAATGTTAGTCACACACTGATGAGGGTGTGTGGTGGCTCAGTGGTTAAGGCTCTGGATTACGGATCCAAAGGTCAGGGGTTCAAGCCCCAGTACCCCCAAGGTGCCACTGTTGGGCCCCTGAGCAAGGCGCTTAACCCTCAATTGCTCAGTTGTATAAAAGAGAAATGATAAATGTAGCTCACTGTGGATGAGGGTGTCTGCCACATGCCGTAAATGTAAATATAATGTAAATGTTTCCATGTTCAGAATAAATCAACACCTTACGATAAAAATACAAATAACAAGACGCGGGTGCACAAGGTCTGTGCAGATCTTTTAAATGTATAAAGTTGCACAGATATATTTTTTAAACCAGTATCTGAAAATATACAACAACATTGAAAGATAAGTCAAATCAACAAGGATAATTCAGAATTCATACCATAATTAATAGGTAACAATAATCAGTAAAAGTTCTCCATTTTCAGAAACACCTGAGGGAATCAAATGAAAAAAAAAAAAAAAAAAAAACAAGAAAACAAAAGAAATACAGTTGTACTTAAGAATTATTCGAAGGAAAGGAACTGAAAATGAGAAATATGAGGAGAGAGAGAGAGAGAGAGAGAGAGAGAGAGAGACTAGAGCGAGGGCAATAAATCAGGGCAGATTAACAGATTAACAATACAGATCACTCACAGTCACACTCATTTGGTTATGTACAGCACATTCCTGCAGTGCAGTGGACGGTGGTGGGTTAAAAAAAAAACCCAAAAAACCCAAAAAACTAACAAACAAACAAAAAAAAAAACCCTCAACACACTCAGTGCAGCTGGTCAGGCAGAGATGAAGGGAGCAAGAGGAGATTCATGGACTTTTTGCTCTTTGTGTGCACTATGAGTGTGTGTGTGGTGTGTGTGTGTGTGTGTGTGTGTGTGTGTGTGTTCCCCTATGTATCCTTCTGAACTTGCTGATGTTGGTCTTTGAAACATGATACAATACTTTCTTGGTTCTCTACTCTCATATACACTCCGCTTCTGAAACCACCGTCCAAAGGCAATATTGTACAAAACAATATTTCAAAACCACCTTTGATTTTTTTTTTTTCATCCCCAAAAGCTTTCAGACACTTAAACATGGATATAAAAAAGCAATCTTGCAATTTTGGGTAATGACACAGGAATGCAGACTGGGTTATGACACATGGGATCCTCAGGAATGTTGATCAGATACTGACGAGGATGATGCAGAGTGGGTTACACAGAGTGAAGCAGATATGGTAGTCAACCCTGGACACTGTGATACAGGGGACTTAGAATAATTAAATCACAAAAATTGCCAATTGTAACAGATCCAGTGCTTGGTTTTGGTTGAGTAGCAATGCGGGTGCTGCAGATTGGGTAACAAAAAAAGAACGGCGGTTGGATGCATATAGAGTAACGATAAAGGGAGCAGATATGGTAAAGCCACCATGTTGCAAATTGGGTAGCAACAGAGTAGACATAAAATGGGTTGCAGAAGAAAGGATGTAGATCAAGTAGTGACCCAAAGAAGACTGTTTTGGGAAAAAAATAAAGGGAGCACATATGGTAAAGCCACCATGTTGCATATTGGGTAGCAGCACAGTGGACACAAAATGGGTTGCAAAAGGAATGATGCAGATTGAGTAGTGACACAAAGAAAGCAAATTTGGTATTAAGACAGGATGCAGATTGGGTTACGAGAGAGGGAGCAGATATGCTAAGGCCACCATGCTGCAAATTGAGTAGCAACACAGTAGACACAAAATGGGTTGCAAAACGAAGGATGCAGATTGGGTTCTGACACAAAGAAGGGTAGTAAGATGATGCAGATTGGGTAAAGATGGAGAAAGCAGATATAGAAAAGTCACCATATTGCAGATTAGGTGGCAACACAGTAGACACAAAATGGGTTGCAAAACGAAGGACACAGATCGGGTTCTGACTCAAAGAAAACAAATTGGGTAGTAAGACAGGATGCAGATTGGGTAACAATAGAGGGAGCAGATATGGTAAAGCCACTATGTTGCAGATTGGGTAGCAACACATTAGACACAAATTGGGTTGCAAAATGAAAGAAGTAATTTGAGTGGTGGCACGGAAATAAAATTATTGGGTTAGTAAAACCCAATATTTTGGGTAACGATAGAGTGAGCAGATATGGTAAGGCCACCACAGATACAATGTTACTAATAATGCAGGGGGCAGAATGTAAAAAAATATAGAGTACAGCTAATGCAGACCGAATTATGGCACGGGGGATACAGATTGGGTAATGAGAAAAGAGGGGTAGGGTAATGATACAGACACTGCAGGATGGCTTAAACTAGAGGAAGAATGATGTGGGAAGGGAGATTGTGTAAAGTCAGAGTGACACAGATTGTGGGGGTCCAATCAATATTAAGCAATGGCATGAAGAATCAGAGATCAAGTAATAATATAGGGGGTGCAAATCTGGTAAGAATACGGGAAATATAGATAAGGGAACATAGGGGAGAAAATCAGGTAAGATGATAGCATGGTTATGTACTAATTATTTAAAAAAGTAACTTCATGTAAAATGTTTTGCTGGAATTTTGTTGCTTTCTATTCTTTTGAATTTGCAAAACACTCGAAGGTGTCGTTAATAAAAACAAACCGTCTGCACACTGCCTGTCGCTAGCTTTGTAAAAAAGAGTAAAAAGATGGACAGAAATAACAGAGTGCTAAAGAAAAGTGAAGCGGTTTTCTCTTTCTCTTAAAATAGCCCGCGATAAGGTGGTGGCCACCCCGCCAATCTGGGCCTGAAGAATATTCCATTTTCCTCACAGAGGAAAGAAAGAAGGGAACAAAGGTGCTCTTGTCACAAAAGTAATTTTCGTTTTTTCTTTTTCTTTTTTTTTTTTTTTGATTGTCCACAGAGAATGTCCCGGCTCAGATATTACAATCACAGCGTGCAGCGGGAGACCCTTCACAGGAAAAGGAGCCGAGAGGCTGCGTCAGGGCCGGTGAGACCGCGGCCCTGCTTTGTTGGGCGTGTGTACTGGGGTGTGTCATTGCAGGCTACACTGGGTTTGTGTGTTGAGTGTCTTGCGTGGTGCCACTGTGCTCCTCTAAGCAGCTCTTACGGACGATGGGTAACGGATGAGCTTCCGTGTTGAACACCCAATCATCCAGCGGCAGCAGGTCATCGTCGGAGAAGAGCAGGTACAGATATCTGAAAAAAATCAAATCAAATCAATCAGACAGGAAAACAATAAAAGCTGCGTTTTTATTAAATAACAAAATTTTTGGCAATTTTTACATTTTATAAAATTAAATATATATTTTAAAATGGTGGCACCATGGTGTAGTGGATACCATGTCTTCCTCACAGCATGAAGGTCCTGGGTTTCAGTCCCAGGCTCGAGTGTTTCTGTGTGGAGTTCTCCCTGTGCTTGTGTGGGTTTCCTCTGGGTACTCTGGTTTCTTCCCACAGTCCAAAGACATGCACATCAGGCTAATTAGCTATTCCGAACTGACCCTAGGTGTGTGTGTGTGTGTGTGTGTGTGTGTGTTGGCACTGCAATGGTCTGGCGAACTGTTCAGGGTGCCCCAGTGTTGGCTGAGATAGGCTCCAGCCTCCCCGCAACTCTAATAGGAGTAGCGGGTAGAAGTAAAATTCTGTCAGGTTAAAATGTCCACTTAATATAACGTTTTGGTTTTAGTTGAATTGT
>JAQMYF010000004.1:4354810-4371301 GCA_030014195.1 Neosilurus mollespiculum
AGAGTGAGAGACAGAGAGAGAGAGAGAGAGAGAGAGAGAGAGAGAGAGAGAGAGAGACATGGAGAGAGACAGAGAGAGACACAGAGAAGGAGAGAGATAGGCAGAGAGAAAGAGAGAGAGAGAGAGAGAGAGAGAGAACATGTGTGAGAGACATCAAGAGAAAGAGACAGAGTGTGTGTGTGAGAGAGAAAGAGACAGGGAGAGACAGAGAGAGGCAGAGAGAGAGAGAGAGAGAGAGAGAAAGAGAGACAGAGAAAGAGAGGCAGAGAGAGAGAGAGAGAGAGAGAGAGAGAAAGGAGAGAGAAAGGTAGAGTGATAGAGAGAAAGGAGAGAGAGAATCAGAGAGAGAGAGACAGGGAGAGAGAGATAGAGAGAAAGCGACTGAGAGAGACAGAGCAAGAGAGAGGAAGAGAAAGGAGAGAGACAGACAGAGAGAAAGAGGGATAGAAAGAGAGAGACCCTTCAAGATCCTGACCAATCATTGTTTTGGTGTCATCAGGGAGGAGGGTCAAGAAAGAGGAAAGGAAGAGGTTCAATCATAGCTACAGAAGGAACATCAAGAAACACAATACAGGACTTGTCACTATAGTACATTATATTTACAGAGTTCTACGACCGAGACCTTCAGCCATACAGATCCACAAAGATGGAACCGAAAGACACTTCTTTCTACTCACCTCCACTGCCTGCCAGCCCCACTCCCTGTACTTGGGATCGTGGGTCAGACGCCACATGTACATATAGCTCTCGATGACCTCTGGTCTCAGGATGTAGTAGCGATCGCTCAGTCTGGTGGCCGTCGCCTCTTCGCCTCCGTCGAAGCGGAACGCCTCAGGGCCGAGCTTAGTGGCTGGTTACATGGAGAAACAACACAAAAAGGGAAATTACATGACGGACTTATTTTTGCCGGCACGGCAGCGTAGTGGTTAGCACATCCGCCTCGCATCAAGAAGGTCCTGGGTTCGAATTCTGGGCTCAGCATGGATATATCTGTGTGGGGTTTGCATGTTCTCCCCATTTTTGCGTGGGTTTCCTTGGGGTACTCCCGTTTCCTCCCACAGTCAAAAGACATGCTCATCAGGCTAACTGGCTCTTCCAAATTGTCATTTGGTGTGACATTGAATGGTTGTGTGTGTGTGTGTGTGTGTGTGTTGCCCTACAATGGACTGGTGAGCTGTTCAGGTTCCCTTTGCCTAGTGTCAACTGGGCCCGAAACCTAGTAGGCATCATAGCTGACACTGTGCGAACCCAGGACCTTCTTGCTGTGAGGCGGATGTGCTAATCACTGCCCTACCGTGCCACCCCAACTTTTTATGGCACTCCTTGACTTCGTACCTTTGAGTCTATGATCTTAAGAAAAGCATAAAATGGTAAACGGTAAAAGTGCTACAGCGATATTGTTTTTACGCGGGCTGTAATAATCCGTTTTGTCATGGAACGGTTTTAAATTTTGTTGCCCCGTCATTTTTTTTTTGAGCTCTTCTCGAAATGAAACTAGCGTGTTAACCTAACGGAGCGCCAGAAGCTTTCCCTGAAGACGAGTTTTACTGTCAGCATCAAAGAGGACTAAATATGACACACTCTTCTGTACAAATCTTTTTTCTCGCTCTCTGAAAGCCTTCGTCGTCCTCTTCAGCTGTGCCACGATCCCTAAAGAAAACAGTACGGAAAGAAAAGCGATGTGGTTTTAAAGAATGGGATCAAAGGTATTTCAAGAAAAGCGCTACATATATATGTAAATATATAAATATGCATAAATGGCATAGCACTGTGGCATAGCGGTTAGCATGTCCACCTCACAGCAAGAAGGCCCTGGGTTCGAGTCCCAGGCTGGGACATTTCTGTGTGGAGTTTGCATGCTCTCCTTGTGCTTGTGTGGGTTTCCTCTGAGGTTCTCCAGTTTCCTCCTACGGTCCAAAGACAGGCACATTAAGCTAACTGGCTATTCCGAATTGCTCCTAGCTGTGAGTGTGAGTGGTTGTTTGTTCTGTCCCTGCGAAGGTCTGGTGAGCTGTTCAGGGTGTATCCCGAATTCGCTCCAGCCTCACTGTGACCCTAATGGGATTGAGTGGTTAAATGGATGAATATATAAACGGTCTATACAAGCAGCAAGTCTTTTGTAAGATATGTGTTGCGAAAGCAATCAGGAGATTGGAATGGATGTGAAAGCAGAGATCACACAAGGCTTTTGGAGAAAATTGCTGGATCTTATTTTAAGCTTCACTTAAAATCTCAATACCCCCCCACCCACCCCCCATGATCCTCTCTGGCCTGGGTAGAAACTACTATCTGAGTCATCGCTAAAACACAGCTTGTTTAAAAGTTTTGAAAGAAACTTCAGAGAAAGTGGATAACAGTCTCTTCTAATTTGAGGCACTGAACAAATTTGATTCGATGCGAGGCAGTGTTTCCTTTTTGCCCTGATGGAAAAATAATATGCTACAAGAACCGTTTTTCAGCACTAAGTTATGAGTTTCTGCTCGGCACTAATCATTTCACATCGCCGGAAAAACCTTTAGCAAACTAGTGAGAGCGCATTACATTAGATCACATTATGCTTCCTGATTTAGCATCGAGTGAGGTTTAAAACAATACACTGGTCAAGTGGACGTGGCACAGTGGCGTAGAGGTTACAGTAGGAAGGTCCTGGGTTCAAGTCCCGGGCTCGACGAGGGCGTTTCTGTGTGAAGTTTGCATGTTCTCCTTGTGCTGGCGTGGGTTTCCTCCAGGTACTCCGGTTTCCTCCCACAGTCCAAAGACATGCATATTAGGCTAATTTTCTGTTCCAGATTGCCCCTAGGTGTGAGTGTCAGTGTAAGTGTGAATATGGCGATGATATATCCAGTTGTACCCCGCTTTCGCCCAGTGTGGGCTGAGATAGGCTTCAACCTCCTGCGACCGTAGTAGGAGTAAGCGCTTTTGTGGATCCATTTTCAAGTGTCTAAGATCTAACCTCCATTTTTGTGCAACTGTTTTAAAGCAAACAAATCACTACTAGAGACATCGGAATGTACTGCATACCTCAGAAAGATCTAGATGAATAATACATTTTATGTGGTGTTGAGTTTTAGGTATGATGAGAGCCCATGTCTCCCTGGTCAGGTGTCTTTCCACGCTCTTTCATACTCACCTGAGCGACTATAAGACTCATGGCATGTGTTTGTGATCTCGGCCGCCAGGTCCAGGTAGTGCTGCCTCTTTTCCGGTACGCCATCGTCTGCCCCGATGCCCACCATCCCGCCAGCGAAACAAGCCAGATGCCCCATTTTATGGTCGAGAATTCCGCCTCTCCATTCAGCCACGTATGTGAGACCGCCAGAAGATTTCTGCACCAAGTTGGTCTCTATTGCCTTCATCAAATCAAAAGAGTAGGAGTTGATTCATTCAGCCAATATTTTAACCTACAGCAGACGATTATATAAAACAATTACGCAGCTGTTTTCTCTGATTTCTACTAAAAAGAATAGATTAGTCAACAGGTGGCACCGCAAGAAGGTCCTGGGTTCGATTCCCAGGCATTTCTGTGTGGAGCTTCCAAGATCTCGCCGTGCTTGCGTGGCTTTCCTCTGGGTACTCCAGTTTTCTCTGACAGTCCAATGACATACACAGTAGGCTAACTGGCTGTTCCAAATTGCCCCTAGGTGTAAGCGTGTTGCCCAGCCATGATATGGCGTGCTGTCCAGTGTTGGCTGATATTGGCTTTAGCCTTGCCGTGACCCTAGTGGTAGGATTAAGTGGTTCGGAAGTGTTGGCTGAGACAGGCTCCAGCAAATGAGTGGGTGAGGAATATAAACAGTGCCAACAAAATATAACGCCGTTTTCTTATTTCTGTGCACATGCTAAATAGGAACTGTTTACCCATGTTGCTCTGGCCATTTATGATTTATGCATGGTGTAAGCGAAGGGTCTGCTCCCTGGCTGACTAAAGTCAAGCTTCATTAAGATTCCATCGGGCTTCCTTAGTAGGATCTGTTATTAACAATACAGCAGAAAGGAAACAGAGTTCCATTTTCAAGTTATTTTCCTTCAGCGATCAATCTCTGCAGTCTATTCCCACCCCCCCACCCCCCCACCCCACACCCGTGCGCGTCGTATCACCATCCAGCTTTTTATGTGAGCAGAAAACAAAAGATCAATAGGAAACGGTCATCATTATCTTTAGTCCTTTTTCTTCTTTTTATCTCGTGTCTCGCTGTTTCTTTCATGCTCTTTATCCTCACACAGGGTGTGTCGATCTGGACCAGCACAGACTCCCATTTACCCTGTGTCTTTAGTAATCCTGGTTTCATCACACAGGTCAAACAGGAAGAGGTTTTCTTCCGCAAATGTCAGAAGTCACGTCTACTAAAGTGCCTTTCTCTGGTTTCATTTCCAGGTGCTCACACTGTGTTATTCTGGCCGGCTGAGGGATTGTGTTTGTACCCTATCATTACTTGCAATTGTATCTAAGTTTACGTGTATACATTTCACGCACACTCCCAGGATGCACTCTTCCATACCTCCAGAGCGCTGTAGTACATGAGCTTAGCCTCCTCATCCATCTTGTCTGACATTAGGTATGATTTGATCAGGTACTCGTAGAAACTGTCTCCCAGGCCTCCAAGAGAAACATGATCTGAGAGAAGAGAAGAGGAGAGAGAGAAAATCTAGAGCCGGTTCCATGCCAGAACCTATAAATCACCAGGCTGATGTTAAAAAATGGGTTTTATTTTACTTGAAAAAGCAAATCAAAATCTTGATGTAATTATGTGCTTGTAGCTACCGATATTTTTAATGTTTTACAGATAATCGTAGCACTCTGTATGAGTCTTATGTATATTTAACAGCCTTGCACTCTATGTTGCTGTACGAAAGTAATAAAGGCATCATTTAGAGCTCCATTAGGATCTGAGGAAAAGTTCCACAAAGATTTAGCTTCCCTTATTTAATTGTTGTTCATTTAGTTTGGGTATGAAATTCATGTGTATGTATATATGTATATACAGTGATAGCTTTGATGATTAGAAATCCATGCTTCACTCACTGGCAATGACAAGCCCAGAGGCCACGCCTCTTTCAGTGTCAGTGGCAAGCCCAGAGGCCACGCCTTTCTTACTGGCAAAGACAAGTTTAGAGGCTACACCTCATTCCCTGGGAATGACAAGCCCAGAGGCCACACCTCTTTTACTGGCAATTACAAGCCCAAAGGCCACACCTGTTTCAGTGGCAAAGACAAGTCAAGAAGCTAAGACTCTCTCCCTGGGGATGACAAGCCCAGAGGCCAAACCTCTCTCACTGCAAATGCCAACCCAGAGGCCACGCCTCTCCCACTGCAAATGCCAACCCAGAGGCCACGCCTCTCTCACTGGCAATGATAAACCTAGAGGCTATACCTCAGTCCCTCGGTAAGACAAGCCTAGAGGCCACACCTCTCACTGGCAATGACAAGCCCAGAGGCTACACCTTTCTTACTGGCAAAGATAAGCCTAGAGGTTAGGCCTCAATCCGTGGGAATGACAAGCCCAGAGGACACACCATTCTCACAGGCAATGAAACACCCAGAGGCCACGCCTTTCTCACTGGCAATGAAAAACCCAGAGGCCACGCCTCTCTCCCTGGGGATGACAAGCCCAGAGGCCACGCCTTTCTCCCTGGGGATGACAAGCCCAGAGGCCACGCCTCTCTTACTGGCAATGATGGGCCCAGAGGCCACACCTCTTTCAATGGCATTGACAAGCTTAGAGGTCACGCCTAGCTTCGTGGGAATAAGGCATAAAGTGTATTCCATTTCCTGTTCACATTTCAGTTCTATAGTTATAAAATATTAAAAAGGATGAGTAGGGATATACTAGGTATTATCTCTTTCTATCCCTCACACACACACACACACACACACACACACACTGTACAAAAGTGCAGAAGGAAGCCTTGATTGCTGACCCACGTTCTTTACATCTTAATCTCTCAGATCTCCATTAACTATTTATATACAGTTAATATAATCTGTTGCTAATTTTCTGTCATGCAGATTATGTGCACCAGCCTTCCCCTTTAAAACGCATCTGAATTGAAAAGATTCAATTTCCAGGGCTAATGAAATGTATTGTCGTTTTAATAATCCTCAGGTATAATGCTGCCGTGTGCCGCTTCAGTCTGATAGAGAAACGGGAGGAGCTGAGCAGAAGAATAAGCACTCACGTGTGCAGCATGTGCATGAGCTCCGAGTGCAGCAACCATTTTCAAATGTGGCAAATCTATCTATCCATCTAGACATTATCTACAGTAATCAGCTTTGACTCACGCTGGACCCAGTTCCCGCTGACAGGGCTCAGGAAATTGGGGTACAGGCCCTGCGGCTTCTCGATCCTGTTCAGTAGCTTCCGGATGTTCTTCACCTGAAACAATGAAAAAGAGCACTTCAGTGGAACTCAGTGTGTGGAACTGTATTAGACACAAAGCATTCCAAGTACCAGCAATCTATAAGAACTGATTAATGATGTCTTAGTCAGTTGCGAAGTCACACACAAAGTAGGGGCTAACGAGACTCTGAGATCTGGTGAGTGCCAAGGCCATAGCATGTGATTAATATCATTTTCATCCTGAAAGTACTGAAATCAGGGGCACGGTGGCATAGTGGTTAGCACATCCGTCTCACAGCAAGAAGGTCCTGGGTTCAGGTCCCAGGCATGGCAAGGGCGTTTCTCTGTGGAGTGTGCATGTTCTCCCCGTGCTTGTATGGGTTTCCTCAGAGTACTCTGGTTTCCTCCCACAGTTCAAAAACATGCCCTTTTGGCGAACTGGCTGTTCCAATTGCTCCCAAGTGTGAGTGTGAATGGTTGTGTGTTGCCCTGCGATGGTCTGGTGAGCTATTCAGGATGTATCTCACCTACACCCATGGATGGCTGAGACAGGCTCCAGCCTCTATGTGACCCTAATAGGATTAATCGGTTCAGTAGATGTGTGAGTGATGAGTGAGTGAAGTATTTAATTGACTTCTTGGACCCTGTGAATGGGGTGGAGCCATCACTGAAAAGACCACGCCCACTGAGATATTTACAAATACTGTATTTCATTGTAGGTTTAAAGTGACTAGTCAGAAAAGTAAACAAACTAAGAAACAAACAAACAAATGCCAGTCCCTGCCCAAACAGCTATATTTTGTTTAATTTCTCGGCTGTCTACTATGAGTACTTCACCAAACCTTCTCGGTAAAAATAGGGTTTCCAGAAAGTTCCGTCAGGTGCACGAACTCCAGGTGCAACGTCCCAAATTCAGCCAGGATGCTGCTCCCGGCTGACGCCCATCCCCAGTTCCAGCTGGTGCCGCTGTAATAGAGGGCAAAACAGTAGTGTGAGTCCCATCGCCCACGCTGTGTGCCACAGGAACCAGAAACCATGGCAACCAGCACACCATTCAAGCAGGTACAGAGCCGCATGGATGGTTTGGAGTCATGGTAACAAGATACAAAGAAAACACTCACTGTGGTTAAATGGCAAAAGATGTAGGGAATGTGTCCAAGCACAGTGCGGGGAGTGAACAGAAGAAATGAACTCTAATATAAGATTACTGAACTGCTCTCACTTGCTTTTTAGATAAATTGCACATAGATTAGTGTTACATTATTTGGGATGCCAAATATTTGCAAATTGCATCTGTTAGAACAGCAGCCACAGTCAAGCTTGTTACTGGTCTGTGGGTATGTGTGTGTGCAGATTTTTAACGCCAAAAAAGTCCTAATGTGATTTGTTTGGATTTGGTTTTGGTCATCAAATTACAAACACACTTTTTCATGGTGAGATGTGAGATCAGACCTCATCAAATACCTAAGGGCTGGTCAAACACAGTCCTAAATATGTCTCCCAAAATGTACTGCACATGAAATTAAAAGTCATTCATTTACCAGGTATGTCAAATATACATAAAATACAATGTGTCAGTGATATAGCGCATATGCCATCTGGTGGCGAGAACACAGGACTATCATCAACCAAGATGGCGGCCAACAACACAGACATGAACGACATGAGCAGTAAAAAAAGAATCTGAAATCGTTTGTGATTCATGGCATACGATTTGATTGCTTACATAATAAAAGGGAAATGTGGGTCAGTGATACATTATATTTTGTATTAATTTAAAAAAAAATATTCAAAGATCTTAGATATAATCTGCTGAATTGTCTTGGTGTTTGTGAGGATTTGTGGGATGCATTTATGCTTCATGCTATGCTTGGCTGATAATAAAATAATTACTTGTGCTTGTACTGCCTGCTGTATTTGAAAACCACAACTAATTAAAACAGGGCTACGTGTTCAGATTTAATTGTGTACTTACACATCCATGACTTTGTCATCCAAATGTTTACACAGCTGTAGCTATTGCCTCAGCGCACCAGCAGTCATATTCTGCTCCATGCACTGCCCTAATTTTATCTCTTTTGGAATCATATGCCTTCTCCTGTTTTTTAACACTTGATCTCTAACTTTTCCGCTTTCCATGAATTGGTGTTGCACTGCCACTTGCGCGTATCTTGCTATTTCAAGTTATCACCTATGTGCAAGATAGTCCTTCTGGTCACGCGGTCTTGTTAAAATAAGATGTAAAACAAGTAAATGTGACATACTAAGGCCATGAGCTGGGGTGGTTTCGCAGGGACCTTAAAAAATACATGGTTGCAAATCCACTTTACTCAAGTAATTCGGGAATTCACAAAAAAAAAAAATAAATCATGCTTAACAGTTTCCATCCCTAGTTTGAGCTGTTTGTCTGTTGTTCTTATACTTTCAGTTGAATTTGGCTTTTGGCGACTATTCTCTTAGTTTTCTTGGCAGATTTTTTACAGGGTTGGTTGCCAGCTTTCCCCAACTCTCCACTACATCTGAAATTCCCAGGTGGCCTCCCATCCAAGTACTAACCAGACCAGACCCTGCTTACCTTCTAAGATCAGACAGAACTGATGTTTACAGGGTGAACGAAGGGCTGTTTTTCTGTAGATATGATTAATATCCTGTAAATTAATTTGCAGGTGTCCTCAGAGAAAAACAAACTCTTGATTTTTAACCCAGAGGCTGAAGTTTGGACACTGTATTATAAGTCATGCCCAGTCTTTTAAGTGCAATCCTGGCTTTATTTTTCCAGACAGACCCCTTTCTGTGGTGCTGTTTGCACCCGCAGGAATCACAGTGAGAGAGTGTGTAATTCACGCAATTGCTGCTTCTAGTTCTCATTGTGCTAGAAGCCCATGGCTCGCTTCACTTCTGAAAGGAAAATCAATAGCAGCCATGTCTGGGGAGGAGGAGAAGAAGGCCGGGAGAAAACTTTTGTCTCAAACAATCGATCCAAGATGACAGCCAGAAAGAAAAAAAAATAAACAAATGTGACATAGATGGTGGGAGGAAATCTCGACAGGTACCTTAATAACTACAATCGCTGTCCTTGACTAAATGAGGTTTTCTATTGGCATTGGCTTGAAATGCAACAAGAATTCCGTCTCATTTCAAACCTTTCAGAGCATGAAAAGAGGGAATTGTTTATTAAGGAGCGAATGCGTCAAGCAGGAATCAAAGCTGTGGAAATTTTACATGACAGAACTATGTGACGTCGGACCAACTGGATGTTGATTTCTTACACAGAGAGAGAACGAGTATAAAAAAAGTCGCTGAAATAATCAACAGGGACAGGAGAAAAAAAAATGACTGTTCAAATTACCCACTTCTTTCAGTTCCATTTGGTAAATATACCGGTCATTCCACTGCATCATTCAGAGGGAAATTTGTTTCTTATCAATTGTACACACCATATTTAGTCATTCAGTAAATGTCCTTTATTCTGTTGTTATTATTATATGGCAACAATAGTACAAGTGATCTGATTGGCTGTTGAGCATTCCAGAATTTCCCCGTATGGACCAGTCAATACATTTTTTTTTGGCATACCAGAACTTGACCAAGTATTAAAAAAAAGCATCACATCAAACTTTATTCTTGGTGAAATAGTTCAGAATCAGAGTTGTGTTGTTGAGTCGATTCGTTTTAGTTCAGTGAGCAAAGCCATATTTTAAATAAAAAATTGCATATACAACCATAGGCATCAACTTTCGCTTATTTTTTCACAATATTTCCTTGTTTTCAGGGGGTGGGTTGGGGTGGGGGTGCTACAGAAATGCCATGGAATTATTCATTCATTCATCCATTCATTTTCTGAGCCTATTAGTCCTAGTTAGGGTTGTGGGGAGGCTGGTGCCCATCTCAGCTGACTCTGGGCGAGGAAAGAGTACACCCTGGATGGCTCACCAGGCCATCGCAGTGCAGAAACATGCTGACGGCAATGCAGCCTACTCTTGACGAAAATCAGCAAAGGTTCTTTTACATGCTTCTCACCACAGAAAGTGAGAGACATGGCCGGCATTTGATATCCCAGTTAGCTGCATTGGGGGGGACAGCAGTGACAACCCGGTGACAGTGGGGCTTGAACCCCCGACCTTTGGTTCAGTAATCCAGCACCCTACCACCGGGACACCACTGTACCGCCATGGAATAAATAAATTATTAACATAGTTAGTTCGGTCAGTACAGGAAAATTCCAGACCTCAACCGTGCTGCACTAAATACATCAAGGCCTTGGCCTGGAATTCCCCTGTACTCACCTCATGCTTGATTAATAAGGAGTATTTATTAATAAACACTTATAATAAAAGTAGGAGAATGTTATTTTATCGGCAGATTAAAAGGGCCACCAAGGTAAAAGTAAAACTTGAATATTACACTACATAAACATAACATCCAGTACTTCATATTTACTACACGGATGCAAATTGCACATAAAACACCAAGACCTGTGTGGTG
This sequence comes from Neosilurus mollespiculum, assembly GCA_030014195.1. Lineage (NCBI taxonomy): Eukaryota > Metazoa > Chordata > Actinopteri > Siluriformes > Plotosidae > Neosilurus > Neosilurus mollespiculum. The sequence goes on from JAQMYF010000004.1 coordinate 4,365,634, forward strand.
CAACAAAAATAAATAAGCATCGAACACCATTTCTGCTGCTACTACTATATGTGAGAAATGTCTTGCTGCCGTAATCTCAGCTCTGAGTCACACTTCTACAGGAAATGATCACACTTTCCTTGCTTTGTTCTAGGGCATGTAGAGCAGAAAGCGAGATGAGAGAGAGGCTAAACTGGGCCTCCATTATAAATGTTCTGTACATTACCCACACGGGTCAGAACAGCCCTCGCATCTCCAGATCTAGAAAAAGCATCAATGTGTAATAAAGTGAAGAGGGGCAGGGGCACCCTTTAACACTCTCTTGTATAAGGAACATGCTGGCATTCTTCCAGAGATTGGTTTTTCATATGTGTATCTCTCTATATTCTTTAATCACTCTACTCATACACGGAGACATGACTAGACATTGAGGATTGTTAGCTGTTTGTTTTGAATTGTTTTTGCACTGGAAAAAATGTAAAGTGGAATTAAACCCAAATTTAATAAAAGCTTGCATATATATATATATATATATATATATATACACACACACACTTCACCCTCGATTTCCCGGCTTGTTAGAGGGATAGGATGACCTCAAAAGTCGGGCAATCGCTAATGTCCGGGGTCCCTACCCTTTCCCGGACATTTACCATAATCGGTCCGGCCACTCAATACACAATATTGTGTTTCCACAAACTTAAGGAGTGGATCAGCACATTCTTTTATCACATTCATTTCAAATGTGGGTTCCGGTTTGTCGTCACTTTTACTTTCACTTAGCTCTCCTGTCACTGATGCCACTATCTGTTCATTGGACATTATTTCGTGCCCCTCTGCTGCTTCATTTTCGTCCATCCACTCGGACGGGAACGGGCCGGACAGGAGAGAAGTTGGAAAATCATGTCCGACCCGGACTTCCATCATCGATTCCTGAAATTGTCTGAGCATTTTTTCCGGCAATACCAATAATGTCCGGCGCCGGATTTTGTACAGGAAATCCAAAGCCCAGGAAATAGGGGTACGGGAAATCGAGGGTGAAGTGTGTGTGTGTGGTTGTGTGTATATATATATATACACATACATATACATATATGTCCGTGTCGTATTTGTGAGAAAAAAAAACACTCGGGGAGCCATTGTACTGCAAAAAGTGGGGTGGGAGTGACATTGAAGAATCAGTTAAAGTGGAAGTGTTGTGCAATAAATCTCATGATATATACCATGCATTTATATAAACAGTAGACGCCAATGTGATGTATGGAAATAATGTAGTGTTATGTGCAGAAGTACCTACTGTAGTTTTATTTTATTCAGAAGTTCACTAATTTATACCTGATTTATTAGTTTAATATCTGTATACTGTTATTTTTGCCGTTATATTGATTTCTTGGAACTGACATGTCTACATCCTATTCTCGCGATTTCACACTCTCGTGTACCACAAATGGCGGCTGTTTCACACAGACTAATGCAAACTATCGAATGTATTTAAGCAGATTGCGACTTTGAGGATGTAAGTAAAATTCACCCAGTGGTAAAAATATATTTTTAGTCTGACAAGAGTTTGGAAGGCTTTCCTTTTTTCCCTTTCAACCTCATACAAAATGCATAAGGGATGCACAAAAGCCTGAAAATCAATTCAGAAAATCTGTGGAAAAAAAAAATGAACGAAGTCTTGCTGTAAAATTTGGATAGAATTCATACAAGCATGAAGGACACTTAAAATAAATTATTACTAAAATCATTTTGGGCAACACATCTGGCATTTATTTTCTCTTTTTTATTTCCGCTCAACTCACGTCGATGAAAAAAAAACATGCCGTCATCCAAAATGCGTGGCGTGAGTCGAATCACTTTTTCACTACCAGTGTTCACTAAGAAATTACAATCAAACGTATCAAAAGTGTTGGGAAATGTCTTATCTCGAGACAGTGTGCCAATCAGACCACACCATTCCCGTCCAATAACTGCAGTTATGCCATGAATCGAATTAATTAAGCGTTCAAGTAAAAAAACAACAACAACAACAACAACAACAACAACAAAAAATGGTATCATTAACAGTAGTCTGCTTCTTTGATATTTATCCTCTGATTTAGCATCATGCAAATGCCGGCTGCAGCCTCAAAACAAATATCCTGAAACATATCGTCAAGTCAAAATCAGCTTTGTTATCATGTAGAAGTGAGAATTTATGCTCTACATTACATGCTTAATTAAAAAAAAAAATCTTTGGCTAAGTGAAAAGCTGTGTAAATAAATCAGAGGATTGTTAATCACACAAAAGGACATGCATCATGGAATAACTGACACTTGTAATTATTATAAATTCATAGAAAGGTGAATATACCGACACAGCCTAAAAGGAAAAGCTGTCTCAGCATGATACTTACCTGCCCAGGTTAATGACTCCTCGTGGGATGCCAGTCGGAGTGCTGAATGCCGGCAGCAGCTTCTCACCGAGCTGCAACACCTTCTGTTTAAACACCTGAGAGATACAAGAGACAGACACAAGCTGTTGTATCCATTCACCCCTAACCTCTGGGTTTTGTTCAATATTCAGCAGTGGCTGTTGCAGTGCCCCAGGTCACCCCTTATTTTTTTAAATTTTATTTATTTATAAATGGATTTATTTATTTATTTATTTACCAATTCATACCAGTACAACCACTTTAAAGGTGCAGTATGCAGTGTTTAACAATTTCACAAGAAATACTGACATATAATGTATCTGGCCTGTTTCTTAAAAGGGATTTTAATTTGTGTAAAATCTTTACAGCAAATGATATAGAAATTTAATAGACTCAAAGTTTGACGGTTTAAAGTTTGACTCATTGTGTCAAAGTTCGCAACAACCTGTAGATACTGTACATACTTATGAGGATTTTAAATGACTGGTGGAGTGAACGCATGCTTTGTCTTACATGATGACAAAATTCAACTTTATATTATCTAATTAGATTAGACTAAAAAGTTCCTGTTTATGCAAACTTTCGTAATATTACTTTACTTTAGTACAATTTCTGTAAGCTCTAGTAATAATAACATAAATAATATATAGCTCATGCAAAAGGTAATACATACTAGGACCGAGTGCGCACTCATAGACAATGGACAGACAAACACACACAATTTCCTATGGAATGAAAATCAGCGCGTCATAGTACCTTCCGCGTAGCTCACACGAAAGGTAATAACAACGATTTGCTGAAGGCAAGGTGAAGTTATGTTATCAGTTGTATGCCAGTATAAGATACTAACATTAGAGGATATAAGCGATATCCATGAAACCTGCGGTGAATAATTGTTTTCGTATATAATACATGGAAACAGAAAAAAAAGCAAACTAAAATATATTTTTTATAGTTTATATTTACTCCACTGTGACATATTTTGAAACTTTGGAAATGTTTTATTATATACCACATCAGTACATAAGAGCAGTGTGTACCATTACAATATTTTAAAACTAATTTTAATAAACTCTGTATTGTATACTGGTATATATAGTATTGGGCTATTTCTTAAGTTTAGACTCATATCCCTCACTCACTCGTTTGCCAAACTGCTTAATCCTACTAGGGCTGTGGGGAGGCTGGATCCGAACTCAGCTGACACTGGGCTAAATAATACTAAAACTGAATAATAATCATCATCATCATAATCATAATAATAATAATAAAAATTCCTTTCTGCTCATAAAATTGCACCCTATTGGCAGTGAGGACAGGGCTGCACTTCCAGGCCTGTGCACTTAATGACTGCTTATTACTTTATACAAATAAAGGTAATTATTAGGGTCATAAACCTTGAGCCTGTTTCATGACATAACACTTAAATGAAATTAAGAGCTGCAGTGATGATGTCACACGCAGCCGTTTGATTAAACCTTTACTACCATGCACAGCCTAGTCAGAGCAGGTAGTCGGATAGCCACTAGCAAATCATAAAAATGATCTCAAATTAGAGGTGTAATAGCATGGTAAAGTCTTGGTATGTCCTGGTAACTGTACACCTCAATGTCATGTGTCAAGTAAATGATAATTCATACTTGAAATGGTGTTTATATGTGAAAAATGTCCGAAATTCGGACAGACCACAATCTATGAAAAGAAAATCCATTGTTAACCTTTACTGCTTTCGCTCCAGACCGTAGTAACGGAAATACAAAGAAGAATTTTTCTCCAGGGATGTTATGCTATTTTAATTGATTACCTTTAAAGTCCAAGTATTTTAGCCTCCAAATAACCATTTTAGCCAAGAGGCCAAGTGTAACTGTCAGTACTTCCACCACCATGCTTCACTGTGGATGTTTTTCTCGGTTCATGACATATAACGTCAATTAATTTCAGCTCCTTTTCATTTGTGGGAAAATTCACATGGCTGGAAGTTCAAGAGGAGAGATGGGAAATACTTATGCAAGGCTCCTTATTACCATAAATTACTAACGTTTTCATAAACAGACCCAGTATTATGTATTTGAACCCAGTTCTTTTCTTGATGTGAATTACTTGCATATTATGGATATTTAAGATGCTAGCAAGGTTAACAATTAAAAGCTAATACTAATATTGTTAACATATTCAACAGTGCTAGCACCCTGGCATTACCATTTTAGACCAATATACTACAGCATGCTACCTGTTTTTATCCTAATTAGCATGAAAGCTTAATGTGTTTTAGCACCTTGTAATTATACCAAACAAAAAGAAAGAGATTCTTTTAGAGCAACATATAATTAGCATTTTGAATTGCTTTGACAAATTTAGCATAAAGATGAAAAACAGTCCAAAATAGAGGTCTGTTTGTGATGCTAGCATGTATCTGATGTTATAATGTTGTGTATGTGCGTCTGAGCATAAGATATAGCATGTTTCCAGTCATGTAAGTAGCAGCAGTTAGCATCTTGGCATCAATGCTGAGAGAGTTTCAGCTAACAGGCAACATATGTTGTTTCCTGTCCTCACCCAAAAATTCTGAGTGGCAGCTTGGGATGGTAATTATTTTTGTTTTAATTAGCAGCAAAACTTGCTATGACGTCGCATCTCAAAGAAGAGAAAGAAGGAAAGAAAAAAAGGTCCTTTAACAGATGCCGAAAGCTGATGCTTTGCTGTTGTAGTGGAGAGGAAAACAAAACTTTTTTGCATTTCTCTGACTTTCTAAAAAAAAAAAAACAAAAAAAAAACAGCTGTGTTTGTCTTTACCCACAATTCTTTGTTTGAGTGACAGTTTTGACATAACCAGTATTAAAAAATAATAATAACTTTATCTTATGCTAGCACTATGTTGTATGTACCATTTCCTGTTCTTCCTACACTCCCATTTCCATGTTGTGTAACTGTCGATCTTTTTACGATGCTAGCAGTAAACTCAGCAAAATAAACCAGTTAGCATCACAGAATGATAGTTGAAAGTGATTCAGTATAGAGTCTATTGTTATATCCAGAATGATCCTGTTCATGACTGACAGTGTTGACCTAATTTTGGTTCTGAAAAAAGAAAAAAAAAAAAAAAAAAAAAAAAACACAGACTGTGGCTTGATATCACGCTAGCAGTAGCCTCTTTCATGTGTTAACATTTATTAGCATATTTCTTTTTGCTGTGAATGTATCATAAATGTTTAACATACTAATGTGATTAACAATGAAGTCTGCTGTATTTACCCAGAATTCTGTGCATCAAGGCC
>JAQMYF010000004.1:4387837-4398082 GCA_030014195.1 Neosilurus mollespiculum
AACCGGAGTACCCGGAGGAAACCCACGCAAGCGCAGGGAGAACATGCAAACTCCACACAGAAACGCCCGAGCTGGGACTCGAACTCAGGACCCTCTTGCTGTGAGGCGGACGTGCTAACCACTACGCCACCGTGCCGCCCTGCTGCTCAGACATACAAAAAATAAATAAATAAATAAATAAAAATCCACAATCAGTGTTTTTGGACATATCCAAATATTATAACAAATGTAATCCTACAATTAAAAAAAAAAATAATAAATCAGTCTCAAAATAAATTTATTAATGCTAAGAAGAAAATGCTAATAATAATAAAATAATAATAATGATGATGATAGTGGTTAGCAAGTCTGCTTCATCACACCACCCCATTATTGATTATTTCCTATAAACTTTTCTAAAAATTGATTCCTCACTTCATACTTTATTGTCTTTTTTTTCCAGTCAAATAATTACTATATGGTTAATATAACCATTCAGGTGGGCTTGCAGCATGGCGTAGTGGTTAGCAAGTCTGCTTCATGGCTGGGTTTGAGTCCTGGGCTCAGGCGTTTCTGTGTGGAGTTTGCATATTCTGTCAGTGCTTCTATGGGTTTCCTTCCACAGTCCAAAGTCATGCACATTAGGCAAACTAGCTGTTCCAAATTGCCCCTAGTTGTGAGTGTGTGTGTGTGTGAAGAGTGAATGCGTGCATGGGGTTGGTGAGCTGTTAGCAAAGAGTTGGCTGGGATAGGCTTGCCGTGACCCTAATAGGATTAAGCAGGTCAGTAAATATCTCGGTTAAGAGATAGGCAATAATCTGTCATATAGTTGTATCTAATTGTTCTGCACGGGTGTTTGGGTGATGGATGTTATTGTAGTATGTCTATCACGAAAAAGGTCACATATACTGTATCTATATAAGTATAGACAGTGCTATCAAACTCAAAGTGGTATAAAGAAGCTACCACATCCTTGCTAAATCCTTGCTCAAGTAAATATAGTGCAGTAACAATGTGTCGTATATGTGCCATAAAACACCATCTGGGATACAGCAACAACAAAAAAACAAAGCAAAAAACAAGCTGTAACCAACCAAATAAATGTCCACTTTGGTCTTAATAAATATATTCCAGTATATATCCTATAAACTAAATAGCTCAGTTGCTGTGTTTCAGCTCGTAGCCAAACTGCTATAGTACATGAAGAACTCTGTGATGATAAAAACGTTGTGAAAGTTCTGTCACTGAGAACAAGGAGTAAAAATCAAACTACATTAATAAAATAGTTTTTATGTGTTCTGCCATAATGCAGTTTTAGGACAAAATGATAAAGTGATATAGTCATTCGCAGGTAATACCCACGAGATCAGCCCCGTGTTCCCCACTTCCTATGTTCTCCAGTCTCTATGTTCCCCAGTCCCTATGTTCCCTAGACCTGGTGTTCCCCAGTCTCTATGTTCCCCAGTCCCTATGTTCCCCAGACCGTTCCCCAGACCTGGTGTTCCCCAGTCTCTATGTTCCCCAGACCTGGTGTTCTCCAGTCTCTATGTTTCCCAGTACCTATGTTCCCCAGACCTGGTGTTCCACAGACCCTGTGTTCCCCAGTACCTATGTCCCCAGACCTGGTGTTCTCCAGTCTCTATGTTCCCCAGTCCCTATGTTCCCCAGACCTGGTGTTCCCCAGTCTCTATGTTCCCTAGTCCCTATGTTCCCCAGACCTGGTGTTCCCCAGTCTCTATGATCCCCAGTCCCTATGTTCCCCAGACCTGGTGTTCTCCAGTCTCTATGATCCCCAGTACCTATGTTCCCCAGACCTGGTGTTCTCCAGTCTCTATGTTCCCCAGTCCCTATGTTCCCCAGACCTGGTGTTCCCCAGACCCTGTGTTCCCCAGTACCTATGTTCCCCAGACCTGGTGTTTCCCAGTCCCTATGTTCCCCAGAACTGGTGTTCCCCAGACCCTATATTCCCCAGTACCTATGTTCCCCAGACCTTATTAAATTAATGGATCTTCAAAGTAACAATTCACATTTTCAATGTTTATAGGGTTAGGGTTAGGGAAAATAGGTACTAGGGAACACAGACATGGACCCATATCCACTCAACAATAGCAAGGAAGCATGCAAAGGCCCCTGATTTTCTGGAATCCTGAATAAATAAAAAAGTGTTAATGTGCTTATGATCATTTGTATGAAGGAATGTTGTAGGTGTTTCAAAAAGAGGATCAGTTGAATGATAGCTTGTGAAATAGGCAACGGAAACAACATGGTTTTTTTTTAATATATTCTTGATAAGTGAGTTTGGTTCTTCACAAAATGATTTCACGAAATTAAGGTTGAAATCTGCACATAATAAAAATAAAAATATGAGCTCACTTGTTAATTTTGGCGGAGGCAATTCAGAGAAATTGGGGAACATAGAAGATCATGTTTGAAGAAAATCAACGGCAAACTACAGGACCAGTCAAATGTTTGGAGACACCTTCTAGTTAGAATGAGTGGGTGTGCCCAGACTTTTGAATTGAACTCCGTGTTATATCAGCTGTTATAAACAGTTATTCCCTCACCCGGCTTGGCTTATTTCCTTCTCTTGAAGTCACAATACAATCAGCCGTACCCATAATTCTAAAAAAAACTTTTCGCAGTGTGCTAGTCATTGAACTCGGAATTTGGGAAATCAGGAACTTGGGCGACGTAGAACTTGTCTGATGTTATTCCACTGATTTAAACCCACTCATCACCCTCTTATTTATCAAAGCACTTATTCATACTGGGGTCGTGGGGAGGCTGGGGCCTATCTCAACCAACACAGGGAGAAGGCTGGATACACCCTGAACAGCTCATCAAACCATCACAGAGCAACACACACACACACTCAGACATACACACTCCCACCTAGGGGCAATTTGGAACAGCCAATTAGCCTAATGTGGATGTCTTTGGAAACCCACACAGAAACTCCACACAGAAATGCCCTCGCCAAGCCTGAGGAATCAAACCCAGTACCTTCTTGCTGTGATACGGTCTGCTACGGCTATGCTTCAAATAGTTTCAAATATCTTAATCTCATCTGCTAAATTCTGTAACATTTTCAAACCTAATACAACCAGGGATTGTCAAAAGGAGCATACCCGGAGGCAAAGCACTTACTCTTTGTGAGGGTGAAATTCCTTCTGATAAGCTTTGTTTAGTAAAGCATTTAAGAAGTTCACTCCAGTTGGATACCCAGTGTTTTGCTCCATCTCCACAGAGCCAGTCTGCAATGGTTTGAGCTTCGTTATATCCAAGAAATCGATGAAGAAACAGAAAAACCATTGCAGCCTCGTTCCCTGGATGAAGTGATAGGCCAAGGTTCAAGGTAGGGCAGAAGTACAGTGAACTCAAGTGTGCACTCAGTAGGGGAAGTGAGCACCATGCTGCAATAAATTATGGCTGTCTGTCATTGTGAAGTTGAACAGTTGGAGGCAGACAACCTTTTTTGTCACCCCAACCCTGTTAGCATTCATAGTACATTCCTTCATCGGAAATAAGCACCAGCAGAAGTAACGATCCATTTCAGTACTCCCAAGGAGAACCGTCTTAAATATTTGGTGCTTATATTCTTTACTACAGCATTAAATAAGAAAAACTAAATAACATCAGAACATTCTTTAACACAAAAGAGTAGGCTGCATTGCCGTCAGCGTGTTTTCTGCCCTGCGATGGCCTGGCGAGCTGTCCAGGGTGTACTCTGCCTAGGATTAAGCGGTTCAGAAAATGAATGAATGGATGGGTGTATACTTAAACACCCATTTTCCTAATTATTATAAATGAGAACACTCCGAGTGCAAACCTCCGCCAAGCCCAGCAATCCTCCACATGAACAACATTCTTTAACATCGCACAATGTTAAAGAATCCTTTAAAAAATTCCGGCATTCAAAATTTGATCTGGATCATCTTCAAAAGCTGATTGAGACTTCCTTGCCCAAATCCCCATCTTTTGGAGAAAGTTCATGAAATTCCATCCATCTACCTGCCAAACTGCTTAATTCTACTGCGGTCACTTGGAGAATGATGCCCGCAAACTCTGGGCCTATGCGGGGTACTCCCTAAACAGCTCATCAGTCCATTGCAGGGCCAACACACACACACACACACACACACACACACACACACACACACACACACACTCCCTCCCACTAACATCAAGGGGCAACATGAAACAGCTAATTAGCCTAATGTGCATGTCTTTGGACTGTGGGAGGAAACCTAAATAGTACCCAGAAAAAAAAAAACCCATGCAAGAACAGGGAGAACATGCAATCTCCATCCAAAAACGCCCTCACCAAGTCAAAACCCAGGACACAAACCCAGGATCTTCATTCTCAGAGGCAGATGTGCTAACCACTCCACCTCCATGCCCCCCAACAGAGCAAAATGAAAACCTGAAAAACCTTAGATATGTTTGTGGGAGAGGAAGTGCAGTCGAGCATCAGCTGCGGACAGAGTAAGGATGCAATTTAAACCAGCAGGTACTGCATGATTGTTCTTACTGGTCTGTTATTACAAGAAGCCTACTTATATACATGCTTCCTCCCAATAGGGACAACGAGGCAGAGAAAGACATGGAAGCGGCACGCAACACACAACGTGTGAGTATGAATATGTGGCAGAATATAATATTTTTCTGCATTTAATTTGATGAGAACACACAAAAACAGTGCTGTTCTGCCAGTGTACGCCATCCTCCTGAGTGCCTGCTTACATAACACATGCAGGGTTGGTAAGGTGGTGCTAAAAATCCAGATGGAGGAACTAGACACCTCACACTGATTTAGCTTGCCAACATTTGCTCACTTACTCCGTCATGTGCTGAGTAAGGGAAGCTGGCGCCTATCTCAACCGACACTGGACGAAGGCAGGGTACACCGTGAGCACACCCAACCAATCAGGAGTAGGAGGAAACTGGAGTACCCCGAGGAAACCCACGCAAGCACGGAGAGAACATAGAAACGCCCAAGGATGTGACTCAAATCCCGGCCTTCTTGCTATGAAGTGGATATGCTAACCACTACACCACCATGCCGGCACCTGACCACGCCCTAAGGTTTATGATGTAATATTTATATTCTTAGCATTACTGGTGCTAATCTGTTGGGTTGTGGTGTATTTTCCTTGATTTTGTTTTGCTTCAAATGGCGCCAGGAAATCATTCATACTAGTAGTGGTTGGCACATCTGCCTCACAGCAAGAGGGTCCTGGATTCGGCTCCCGGACTCAGGCGTTTCTGTGTGGAGTCTGAATGTTCTCCGGGTACTCCGGTTTCCTCCTACAGTCCAAAGACATGCGCATTAGGCTAAAAGGCTGTTCCAAATTGTCCACAGGTGTAAATGGTTGTGTGTCTGTTGCCCTGCAATGGTCAAGTGAGCTGTTCAGGGTGTACCCCGCCTTCGCCCAATGTCGTGCGAGATAGGCTCCAGCCTCCACTGAGGCCCTAATGGGATTAAGTGGTTTGGCAAATGAGTGAGTGAGTGGATGGCCAAAATGGCTGCTCCCAAAGTATTACATTATCCACTTGAGAGAGTATAGAAGTGGTGGATATGAGAACTCATTCAAACAAACTATTTAGTTTTGACAGCAAGCCAAACTTGCGAAAGTTATAAACACCATCAGCAAGTCGTTCCTCTCCTGCTGTTGACTTATCCATTCTCCAGCGGCCATTACAGAAACGTTGATGGGACGTAACAAGACAGTATGGCTTCTTCTACTTATTTGAGCTGTCTGAACATCAGTAATTGGCCCATGGAGAGTGCAGATAATTGTGCATCCCTGTTCAACAGCACATTGGGAGGGAGAGAGGGAGGGAGGGAGGGAGGGAGGGGGTAAGACTGGGAACAGGAAAGCTTTGATTGCCTTTGTTAAGAAGGGGGGGATTAGATGGGGGAGATCAAGGTAGTCACATCGATCACGGCATAGCATTAAGTCCGTGTTGCGGTTATGGCCTCAAGACAGCGTAGGTGATTTTTCATAGATTAAGAATGTAGCAGGCCCAGGGTACACGGCGTGTAATCTAATTATTTACACATCTACACATCAAATTAATCACAAACTCCTTATGTGTGTATGTCAGTGTGTGACAGAGTAAACAGATAACCTTATACGGGGTGTGTGTGTGTGTGTGTGTGTGTGTGTGTCTAATAATGAATAGTGGGATAAAGCAAAAAGGCTGATGTACACACCCAATGCACAGATTTTCACCCAAATTGGTAGAGACTGCACCCTACCTGTGTACCAGAATTTATATGAGTTTGGCATATCAAGGTCAAAGGTGAAGGTCAGAGCAAGGTCACAGCATTTTGGTGATAGAGCGCTTATAAATTCATAATGAGTGCTGATAGACATGAATATATAACATGAAACCATGAATGGACTTTTAGCTGAGCTGTTAACCTTTGACCTTGAGTGACCTTAAAAGGTGGAACTCAAGCTCGCAGGATTTGGCGAGCTGATAACCCTGGAATGAGTGCTGATAGATGTGCTGTTACTATGACACTAGGAAAGCATATTCCGACTTTAAATAAGACAATTATGTCTGACCTTGAGACCTTGTAAATCGAAATATCGTGTATTAGATATTTACATTCCGGTGAGTTCCTTCTGAGCCACCGTGCTTCATCTCTTTACTAAAAGCTCCGAGGTGGTTTCCAAACTCAGATCCAATGCTCATAGCATAAGCTTCTGATACACCACACTCTGGCCAGGAGAAAAGCAATACCTCAAGCTGAAATTGGAATTATTAAAATTGGGGCAATATTCAAATTATGGAACTGAATTGCCCAGAATTGTCAATATTGCCAGGAAGCAATAAATAAAAGATAATAGTTGGTAATTTGTATGATAGACACAGTGGTGGCCATAACCTGGTTTCCAATGTAGCAACGTTAAACACTGGAGAAAATCAGCCTTCGGGTTCTATTTAAATGTAATTTAATATCATTTTAATTACACAGAAATACTAATTTTTAAATTGTAAATGTAACACACACATACACACACACTCACAGAGAGCGAGAGAGAGAGACCAATAACATCTCCTGGCATTTTAAATGTGGTCTAAGTGTACGTGTTTACGGGATGAATTTGCACCCTGAAGCCTAAATGTTCTGAACGTCACGAAATGCTACGAAAATGCAACCAAAGTGTACCTTTGATTTATTGCGACGAAAACTTTTAAATGAGATCGCTGAAGCTGAACCACTCGCACTCAATGACTTTATTGAGCTGCTTAAAAAGTAAACAGCACCGTGACGCTCTGTGAGTGTTAAAAGCCCACACTCAGCCATTATGTGATTAGAGAGATAAATAAGTAATAACCAACATTCAGAAGATGAATAAAATAATATTTGTTGTAATAAGGATGCAGCTAAGGCTGTTTAATCGAGTTTAAAGGGGTTTTTTTGGGACCGTGAACGGAATCTGCTTGCTAGCGAGCCACGTGCACGTTTTCTTTTTACTTCGTTTTTGTTAAGAATTACGTTAGTATCTGAGGACTTTTATCAATTTCATACGACTGAGACTGAAGTAATAAATAAAGAACAGCATGCAGCCAAATTTTATCCTTTAATAATTATACACTGCATGCGCAAAACAAAATCACACACTAATATTTTCACGAAGTGCATTTATCCTTGATCGCAGTATGTAATCTTCATGGCATTGTTGCTCCAGTTGGTCTGGTCGAGGCTCAGCAACATTAATGTTGCAATAAAGTGAAGTCGGCTGATGATCTGAATGTACTGAATGAGCAGGTTATTACATCAATGCACTTTTTCTTCCCTGATGACACGGATATAAAATGGAGACTCAAATAATGAGCGAGTGGTTCAGGGAGCACGAGGAATCATTTTCACTTATGTATTGGCACTCCAGAGTCCCGACCTTAACCCTATTGAAAGTTTTCTGGATGTTCCGGAGAAGACTTTATGGAGTGGTTCAGTTTTTCCCTCATCGATTCAAGACGTCGGGGAGAAATGAACCCGACACCGGATGGAAATAAACGTTATGTTGATTAAGTTTGTTGAAACAGTGCCATAGAGACTACACTTTGTAATCATGGCTAAAGGCTGGGCAGTGCATTTACATCTGTGGAATGTCTTTCAATTAAGTGAGTTCACTGACGTTGTCCGTTTTAACCTTGTCTCTTACCTCGGTTTATTTATGTCATTTTATAATTTTATGTTTTATTCTATAATAGGTATGGAGCAACTGTGTGCACACAATTTCCTCCGGGATCAATAAAGTATTCTGATTCTGACTCTGATGATAATTAAAACCAGCTGGGAATGGATTGGCTTCGCTGTGACCATGAGAGATAATTGGTGTAGATATTTAATGGCTGGATGGATAAAAATCTGTGTTTTGTAGCTTGAACATGAAAATGGCTCATAACGCCATCTACTGGCTTAAATCATTATACAACCTGCAAGGTCCATGATGACATACAGTCAACCGCTTAGTACTTCTCAACATCCATTTTTTAAAAATAGCACCCTCTATCCACAAGTGGGTGACCTACACTTCCCCAACGCCACTTGATTTTGAAATATATGCTGACGTAGGCTGATTATTGCTTACCCCACCCCCCTCATATCCCCTTCCTGCCCTGCCTTTCAACCCCTTGGTTGAAAAGGGTTGGATACAATGGCCACTTACGTGCCAATAGTACCGTAGTGTAGCCGTCATTCTAATGTGTAATCATCCTCTGGATTTATGTACAGGGACAAGCTGAAAGGATTATCGCTGAGTAGCGTGAGTCTCATTATTCACCAGTCACGCAGAACACTGGATATAATAAAGCTCCACTGAGGGGACGGACGAAGAGAGATGAAGAGGAGAAGGATGAAAGGGCGTATCGCTTGACTGACAGAGAGAGAGAGAGAGAGAGAGAGAAAGAGAGAGAGAGATGATAAGGATGAATAAGAGATGTCAAGAAGAAAGCAAAACATATGAAGCGAGAGAGAAGCAGACGCGTAGAGCAATGAAGGGAAAGAGAGATAGAAGCAGAGAGAGAGAGAGAAAAATGACAGAAACAGAGGGGCCTAGAAAAAGAGAGAGACAGGTTGAGTGGCTTAGAATGAAAGGACGACGAACATAGTGAGAACGAAAGCAAGCGTGGCAGTAAACAGACCTTGAGGGATTTATGAACGGGAGGAAAAGTAAAAAAGATGGACAGAATGACGACAGAAAAAGGAAGGGTATGGAGAAATAAAAACGCTAAGGAGACACAAGTAGTGTGAAGATGGACAGAGATGAGTGTGAGTGAATGAAAGGATAATAAAGCTGAGATGAAAGAAAAATAATAGAGCAAGTTAGCTTAAATGAAAAAATAGACTTCTGGAAAAAAGACGGAGACAAATGAGACAGGGTAAAGGCCAGGGGGGACCCACTTTTTTTTAAACTGTGCTTTATACAGCCGTTATGTGCCATCACTAGCTAGACACGTTGTTTCTGATGTACTATTATTAGTCAAGGTTGCCAGGTATCGTCAAAATTCCCTCCCAAATACATGCTAGCTCTAATATTTCTTATTCAGCTTTGCATGGAAAACACAGTCACCATAGTTAAGCTGCATTTCTGATTTAAGGGAAATATACAGCTAATAATCCCCCTTTTTTTCCTCTCCGACATTTCAAAAAGTAATAAAATTTACAATAGTGCATGCTTGACACACTGATTGCACGTACACTTTTCTTTTGTTTTACAATTATTCGCTACAACAAAAAGATCATAGTGACAACGTTATTAATAAAGCAACTATTGGACAAACAGACCTGGCAACCCTGTCATTATCTCTCATATCTGCTGGTCGTTTTTAAACCTGGGTTTACACTGGGGCACGATGTCCACGATCTCCAAGGTTCAAGAGAGCATGGAGCGCCACGATTTATGAGCATGTTTGTAGCACGACTGGGGTATAAATAGGAGGCAGGGAGCATCCTAGAGATGAAACTTGAAGGAATCTTGTTTCCAAGTTCATAAAGATCTCCTACAATGGCGAGGTCTGTTACACGTTTCTGTTGTGCTTCTCTGCACTCTGCTACGATACCCACGTTCTAGTACGATTCCATCAATGATAAATCTCAATGATCGTGGCAAAGTTTTTGACAGTCGAAATTTTTGTCACAGTTATTGTAATTCCACCAAGTTCCATAAAGATCATCATGAATCCACCAAGTTCCCTCAAGATCATCATGAATCCACCAAGTTCCCTCAAGATCATCACGAATCC
>JAQMYF010000004.1:4421151-4428651 GCA_030014195.1 Neosilurus mollespiculum
AGGGAAGGCAAAAGTTGATGGGTGGGAATTGGAAACGACTAAATTAGGGAGAAAAATGGGGAAAAATCCAAAAAAAAAAAAAAGAAATGAATGAATAAATGAAAAAAGTACACATACCCCTCTGGGTATCCTGCTAACTAACAAACAAACAAATACACAAAAGCATGTAAACCTTGTTTACTAATCTAAGATGTAAATAGTCTGTCATTCAAATGCCTGTCAATCAGTCATCACTATAGAAACAAGAGCAAAATTGTAAATTCGTTCATTTTTAACAGTGTGCTATGGGAATGTGGGTACAGGCGAAGGTGTAAATACCCCTGGTTTTGTTGTACACTAATATGATAACAGCTTCCATGTTTGCTCTCAAGCTGAATGCTTGCAAATTAGCATATTAGTTATGTAACGTTTAATTTATATGACCAGATCCCTTAAAAGAAAACATTGTAAACATAAAGTACAATTAGCAAAGGGCAGAAATAGATAACAAGCCAACGTTGTAAATAATCCCATCATGCCTAGAATGACATGCTGTTAGCTTGTGGTCACTGGA
The DNA here is from genome assembly GCA_030014195.1 of Neosilurus mollespiculum. Classification (NCBI taxonomy): domain Eukaryota; kingdom Metazoa; phylum Chordata; class Actinopteri; order Siluriformes; family Plotosidae; genus Neosilurus; species Neosilurus mollespiculum. The sequence continues at coordinate 4,421,705 of JAQMYF010000004.1, forward strand.
GTGTTTTAGTGCTTGCTTGTATGCTGGTACAACAAAGCACAGATGCCACTAAAACGAAGCCCAATTCGGTTTGGAAGACAGGCAGGATTTCAACATCTGCGCTGCGTACTCATGAGTTAACAAGATTACTAATGAGAGCAGTGGGGAAAAACTCAAGTGATCGAAACAACACTTTTGTACCAAAAAAAAAACAAAAAAAAAGAAAAAAGAAAGTACAGCGAACGCACATGCTGTGCTGATGTTACACTGTGGTCACGGTGTAGTGCACATTTTTCTCCAAATGCATTTAGTGTGAATTATAATGTCATGCACATATTATTACATATTATGATACACCATATAAGGTGCAAACAGCCAGCAAGGCAGTGGTGTTGCATTAAAAACAAAATTAAATGCTGCTTTATTATTTATTTATATATTAGCTTTTAGGTGACACAGTGGTTAGCACATCCGCCTCACAGCAAGAAGGTCCTGGGTTTGTTTCCCGGGCTCGGTGAGGGCGTTTCTTTGTGGAGTTTGTATGTTCTTCCCGTGCTTGCGTACCTTGCCGAGCCCAGGACTCAAACCCAGGACCTGCTGTGAAGTGGACAAGCTAACCATTGTGCTGCTTGTTTCCAATAATACATTTTACAATGTATTGGCGTAGTGGTTCGCACGGCTGCCTCACAGCAAGAAGGTCCTGAGTTCTGTGCTCGGCTGGGGCGTTTCTGTGTGGAGTTTACATGTTTGCGTGGGTTTCCTCCAGGTACACCAGTTTCCTTCCACAGTCCAAAGATATGCACGTTAGGCTTATAGGCTGTTTCACATTACCCCTAGGTGTGAGTGTGAATGGTTGTGTGTGTGTTGCCCTGCGATGGTCTGGCGAGCTGTTCAAGTGTACTCCACCTTCAACCGATGACGGCTGAGATAGGCTACAGCCTCCCCACGACCCTAATAGAGGATTAAGCGGTTTGGTAAAATAGGCGGCAAGGTCTGTGAAAAAATTACAAATCCTAAAGTTATTAAATAAATAAATGAATGAATGAATGAATGAAAATAGAAACTGAAAATCTTGATCTGATGATATCAGCCGTATGGTTTATCCAAGCCTCCATTTCCCCAGGTGTTCTTTAACACCACAACCGATACATTAAAGATGTTGTTGTTGTTTTGTTGTCATTATCGTGCTCCAATAAACCATCTGTTTTGGGACCAAACTATACCAACTACTCTCTAACATCAGGATTTTAATTAGCGGCACAGTGTTCTATTTACTGGCAGAAAAAAGCAAAGCATGGATTCACGGAAAACGAGTCACCTTGAGATGCATCGACATGTTCCCGTGCCTCAGGTTCGGTCATATGTATGCTGTAGCACTAAATGTAAACATGATGGTCGATGAAAGGTTGGCTAGCTTTAATCCGAAGGCTGGCTGAATAATGAAACCATTGACAAGAGCAATTTGTGGAATATAAACCTGGCGAAGAGCATTAATGGCTATCATTACATTGCTCTTCCGTGTAGAGTGTCCAGATGGCGTATTTCATCACATAATGGAAGTGGACTCATAGTAAAGTATAAAGAAAAACAATTTTATACATGATTTAGATCAAATGCCGCCATTTTGATTTATTCAAGTGGTAGATGCTTTTCTTTAAAACAGCTTAAGTGATAAACTAACGGTCTGGAGCCTAAACGTCTGTCCCATACTTGTCCATAAAAACCTAAATTCATTGATTTTTAATCCAGGCAAATCATTCTATAATGTGCGAAAGAACATAAGTAAGTATATTGTAATTGCAATGAACTGTACAAGAAAATAGGGGGTACGATGACATAGTAGTTAGTATTTCCACCTCCCAGCAAGACGGTCCTGGGTTCAAGTCCCATGCTTGGGTGTTTCTGTCTGGAGTTTGCATGTTCTCCAAATGCTTGCGTGAGTTTCCTCTGTGTGCTCCGGTTTCCTCTCACAGTCGAAAGACATGCACATTAGAGTAACTGGTTGTTTTAAGTTGCCCCTAAGTGTGAGTATGATTTGTTTGCTCTGTGACCGTCTGGCGAGCTGTTTAGGGTGTACCTCGCCTTTACCCAAAATATAACTAGAGCAAGACACTGAACTAGCACGTCCACCCCACAGCAAGAAGGTCCTGGGTTCAAGGTCGAAGCTTGGACGTTTCTTTCTGGATGTTGCATGATCTCCAAGTGCTTGCTTGGGTTTCCTCTGGGCAATCCGGTTTCCTCTAACAGTCCAAAGACATGCAAATTAGACTAACTGGTTATTTCAAATTGCCCCTAGATGTGAGTATGAATGTTTGCACGTGTTTGTCTGCAATGGACTGGTTAGCTACTCAGGGTGTACCTCGCCTTCACCCAAAATATAACTAGAGCAAGATACAGAGCTAGCACGTCCATCTTACAGGAAGAAGGTCCTGGGTTCAAATCTATAGGCTATGTGTTTTTTTTAAAACATGAAAACAAGCAAGTAAATATTGCCCCTGTATACTAATTCATTCATTTTATGAACTGCTTAATCCTAATTAGGGTCGCCAGGAGGCCAGCGCCCATCTCAGCCGACCGCGGGCGAGGGAAGAGTACACCCTGGACAGCTCGACAGGCCATCACAGGCCTCTGTATATTACTTCTTAATATTTTTAATATTTATTATTATTATTTTTTGATGTATTGTATTATTCCTGGAAGGGAAATCTGGCTCTTCATTTCACCCATCCAACACACACACAAACACACACACACACTCGGAGCAGTGGGTAGCCACATTGCTACGTCCAGAGAGCAGTTGGGGGTTTGTTGAAGGACGCTTCAGCTGTGAAGGTGGAGTGAGGAGAAAGAGGAGGTGTCGTCCCAATCCCCATCCCCCAAAATACTTACAAAATAATAAATACATGTAAATAATAATAATGATGAAAATAAAAAAGTACATATATAAAACATTAAGAAGTAAAATATGATCTATCTATCGACTATTTAATGATATCTACCGAGCCTAAGGTGAATAATTGTTTTAGTATATACTACATGGAAACATAAGAAAAACAAACCTAAACATGAACTCTGTGCTTTATTTTTTATTTTTATTAAATGATTCGAGCATTCTTCTGAGTTGCAGGGTGGATAAATATCATCCATTATCCCAAGAATGCTCGTCCATACTGCTAAATCGTGTGCACGCTACAAGAGTACCTGCCCATACATAAAAACATGCATGCATTTACACTAAGATTGGATTCCTGCAATAAATTAGGAATACTAATTCATCCATCCATCTGTTATCAATACCTCTTTTCCATCAGAGCTGCATGTGAGCTGGAGCCAATTCCAGCTGACTTTGACCGAGTGCAAAGGTACATTCTGGGCAGGTCGCCAGTCTGTTACAGGGCTGATACAGAGATGAACAACCACTCAGACTCATGTGAAATTAAGAGTAGCCACTTGAACTAATATGCATGACTTTGGATTGTTGGAGGAAACTGGGACACTCAAAGGAAACCCATACAAGAACGGGGAAAACATGTTAACTCCACACAGGAAGGCCAGCTGGCTGTGTGGTTCGAATCATAAATCGTTTTACTGTATGGTGACAGTGAGAACCAACTAAAAATAATGCTAGCCAATACCGCTAAATCCTGCGTACGAGTACACTAGTCCATCCATACATTTGAATCATTCATTCATTTTCTAAGTCGCTTAATCCTAATTAGGGGTCGCAGGGAGGCTGGATCTCAGCCGACTCTGGGCAAGGGCGGGGTACACCCTGAACAGCTCACCAGGCCATCAAAGGGCCAACACAAATAACAGACATTCACACTCATACCTAGGGGCGATTTGGAACCGCCAATCAGTCTACCTGATGTGCTGGAGGAACCCGGAGTACCCGGAGGAAACCCATGCAAGCACTGGGAGAACATGCAAACTCCACACAGAAACGCCCGAGCCCGGGAATCGAACCCAGGACCTTCTTGTTGTGAGGCGGACGTGCAAACCACTGCGCCACCGTGCCGCCACATTTGACTCATCTCACTCTCAGTTACTTGTTAATTAATCACACTTGGGTCGCAGGGTCTCAACCGACACCGGGCGAAGGCAGTGTAGGTACACCCTGAACAGTTCGCCAGATCATCGTAGGGCCAACGCACACAACCACTCACACTCACTCTCACACCTAGGAGCAATTTGGAAAAGCCAGTTAGCCTACTGTGCATGTCTTTGGACTGTAGGAGGAAACCGGAGTACCTGAAGAAAACCCATGCAAGCACAGGGAGAACATGCAAACCTTGACGAGCCCGCGACTCAAACCCGGGGCTTTCTTGCTGTGAGGTGGCCGTGCTAATCACTAAACCACTGTACTGCCCACATTTAAATCACACATGGATTTAATTAAGATTAGAATAATGGAATCAATTAAAAATATTAATCAATACTGGAATATGAAGTACACTAGTCCAAAACGGATTTAATGCAAAACAGATAACTTCATAATAACCCCTTATTAAGATTTTATATAACTGAGATAAAAATACACAAACACACTGAACGTGATCCGCCCCACTCCCTTTTATTTTCTTTTTCATTTTTTTTAAACACAAGTTTGGCACTTAAACACTTATCAACGATTTAAGAGACAGGATGCATAATTAAAGACATGTCCACCAGAGCGATTACTTTCAATTACAACCAACTGTCCTCTCTCTCTCCCTCTCTCTCTCTCTTTCTATCTATCTATCTCACAGCACCCTGTCTGACTGCCAACACACACAACACAGCAACTGCATCATTGACTCATTACCCAGAGATAGCATTGCTAACGCCTCTTTCTGAACTAATTGGATTTGCACAGATGCACCAAAAAAAACAAAACAACAAAAACAACAACAACAACAACAACAAAAAAACCCCAGGAACCAGAGTGTAGCCTCTCTCCTTTAGTCCAGTTTCAATGTTTACATTTGATTTTCAATAATCAGTCAGTCATACTAGGGTCGCGGAGAGGCTGGAGCCTATATCAGCCGACTGTTTGTGAAGGCAAGGTACACACTTAACAGACCATCGCAGGACCAACACACACAACCATTACCACTCACACTTACACCTAGGGACAATCTGGAAGGGCCAGCTAGCCTAATGTGCAAGTCTTTGGACTGTAGAAGGAAACCGGAGTACCCAGAGGAAACCCACACAAGCACAATGGAAAACATGCAAATTCCACACAGAAACGCCCTCGCTGAGCCCAGGACCATGTTGATGGAGGGGGATGTGCTTACCACTATTCCACAGTGCCCATCAATCATCAATAAATATTGACTTAATATTACTATACTATACTAGCACTCATTCATTCACTCATTTTATAAGCTGCTTAATCCTAAATAGGATCGCAGGGAGGCTGGCGTCCATCTCAGCCGACTCTGGGCAAGGGCGCAGTACACCCAGGCGACACCCAGATGGCAATCCAATGGCCTAATCTATTTTATGATAGTACTAGGATATATTTTTACATGCATTAAGAGTACTAGTCAATGGATTGAGACCTTATGGCTGACCCCAGATGTGCTGGAGAGATTATATCACCAAATTGGCTTGGAAACATCTGGGGATCCATTTGTTCTTAGCAGTACAATTCCATACTGCTAAGTCAAGCTCACTTAGCCTGCTCTGTTGAACCAAGATTACTAATCCATGACATTCTTATTAATAAATAATGTATACTAGGCCAAGGACAGCCATGCTCAAGCTAGCCAGTCATTTTTATCTCATTACCACCAAGACAGAATGGTTGATGGAAGACAGGCTTCTATCTGCTCGTTTTTGACTTTTATAATATCATTTCATTTCAGTTCGACTTCATCAATCATTTTCTCCAACTATTAAAAGAAATTACTCCAGGCCAGATGCTCAACCTATCTGGCAAAGGCATGAATAATTCATTCCCTGACCACCAAAAGCAATAAATCTGGATAGCGTGCATCAGGCAGCAGAAATATCATTGGCTATGAGAAGACTAAGGAAAGATAAGTTGTCAGTCATCTCTGTTCAATAAGATTAACCGCTCTTAAAAGATCTCATTAATATGACTTCAGTGAAAGGATTTTTTTAAAGAACATCTGCATCTCCAATACATGCTGATGGATGGAAAATCAACTGTGTGTCATCTCTGCCTTTCATCCTTCTGCCGTGTACATGAAATATGTCTTAACGATTATCAGATTTAGATTTATCTTTGTAAATCCGATGAACAGCCTGCAGTGCAAAAGCTGATGGACGTCTTCACATTAAATAGCAAAGAAACATTTCAACACTAAGGAGCTGATTCATGACTGAGATATTTAGTGCATGCTATGGGGATAATGGAAATTTCAACAGTAGCAGCAATGGACATGACATTTCAGTGGTATCAAGCTAACTGCTGTCTGAACACTATGGATGTCAATCAATAATTTAATGGTATAGACTTGATGGAAATGTCCGTTGTATAGTGACCATTGGACATTTATATGGTTTGGAGTTGGTGGACATTTCCATGGTATGAAGGCTAATGGACATTTTTATGGTCTGGAATTGGTGGGTGTCTCTATAATATGAAGGTCAGTTGGCTTTTTTATGGTATGCAGTTGGTGGACATCTCTATGGAATGAAAGCCACTGGACATTTTTACGGTTTGGAGTTAGTGGGCATATCCATGCTATGAAAGCCAACTGGTATTTTTATGGTATACAGTTGATGGACATCTCCATGGTATGAAGGCCAATGGACATTTTTATGGTTCAAACTTGGTGGACATCTCTATGGCATGAACGCCAGTGGAAATTTTTATGGAACAGAGGTGGAGAACACTCCATGGTATGATGGCCAATGGACATTTTTATGCTTCAGACTTGGTGGACATCTTTGTTTGGTGCTAATGATGGACATTTCTACGGTACGAACATGATTGACATTTACATAATATGTAG
>JAQMYF010000004.1:4433651-4435096 GCA_030014195.1 Neosilurus mollespiculum
CCATTAACACACACACACACACACACACATTTATGGAGATGAGTGCAGAGTGAGGGGGGAATTAAGAAGAAAAAAAATATGTTTAAAAAAAAAAAACAATACCATAAATTCCTTTTTCTTACCGAAGAGGTGGTTTTGAAATGAATTCTTAGACATTTAGATTTTTAGCATGAGGTCCGGACTTATAATCCTGCTGAACATTATATTACAAAGCTGCTCAGATTAAACTGGAGTTTTTGTTCAGCGGCGTGGTTAACATATATATATATATATATTTTAATTTATTTATTTTATTTTATTTTATTTTATTTTATTTTATTTTATACTGTATTATTCCACAAGAGAAACTTTGACTTCTGCATTTAACCCATCCAAATTGAGCACACACTCGAAAACAGTAAGCACACACACACACACACACACACACTCGGAACAGTGGGCTGTGACACATTGCGGCACCCGGAGAGCAGTTGAGGGTCAGGTGCCTTGCTCATGGGCACTTCAGCCATGAATGTGAAGGAATGGAAGGTGCAGCTCACCCCCCCCGCTGCCGCACATTTTTTCTGCTGGTTCGGGAACCAAACCAGAGACCTTTCTGTCCCGAAGCCGCTTCTCTAACCACAAGGATGCGGCTGCCCCTTTTTATTTAATTAATTTTTTTTTTCTTTTATTGACGTATTATTCATTAATTCATGCATTTCCTAAGCCGGTTAATCCTAATTAGGGTCGCGGGGAGACTGGCGCCCATCTCAGCCCACTCTGGGCGAAGGCAGGGTACAACCATTGCAGGGCAAACACACATACACCCATTCACACTTACACCTAGGGGCAATTAAGAACAGCCAATTAGCCTCCCGTGCATGTTTTTGGACTGTGGGAGGAAACCGGAGTTCCTGGAAGAAACCCAACAAAGCACAGAGAGAACATGCAAACTCCACACGGAAACACCCGAGCCCGGGAATCGAACCCAGGACCTTATTGCTGTGAGGCAGACGTGCTAACCACTACGCAAACATGCTGCTCACAATAAAGATGTCAAGCAAAAATGTAACTCAGTGTTTGGGAAAAAAAAAAAAACTCGACAGATTTTTTTTTCTTTCTGTAAAGAAAAAATTATAGGGTACTCTTTCTTTGTCTCGCTCTCTCTATAAGAATCTGGACTGAATTCTGTGCTAATACTTTAAAGCAAAGCTAATAAAGCAAACCTGGCCCCGAGTTGTGATAAAACGACAGAGGAAGTGAGGAAGAGATAGATGATTGGCATCTCTTTTGCCCAAAGCTGAATGAAACCTATTCTGTGTGTATGACAGGTAGTCCTGAGAGCTGTGGTTTATGTCTCCTGTCTGCAGCTCTCTCTCTCTCTCTCTCTCTCTCTCTCTCTCTCCCTCCTCTTCCCTTCTGACCTCTTCTCTTTCTGCTCCCTGTTCTCATCTCTCGGTGCCACC
>JAQMYF010000004.1:4438848-4456730 GCA_030014195.1 Neosilurus mollespiculum
TGTGTGTGTGTGTGTGTGTGTGTGTGTGTGTGTGTGTGTGTTTGTGAGAGAGAGAGAGAGAGAGAGAGAGAGAGAGAAAGACAGACAAAGAGAGAGATGTAGAGAGAGAAAGAGACAGACAGAAAAAGAGAGATGTAGAGAAAGATGACAAAGAGAGAGAGAGAGAGAGAGAGAGAGAGAGAGAAAGGGATCAAGCGAGAGAGAAAGAGACAGACAGAGAGAGAGAGAGAGACAGACAGACAGACAGACAGACAGACAAAGAGAGAGAGAGAGAGAAAGAGAGAGAGAGAGAGAGAGAGAGAGAGAGAGTACCTTTTTCCACACCCAACCCAAATCTGGTAATAAACAATATCATATGAATGTATCAAAATCCTCTACCTGTACATGTTAACTTCGGCCTCGATGACATCATCATTCTGAGACTCAGTTTTCAAATATCTTCCCATAAAATTATTAAAACAGAAGCTGTCAGTCTCAGATTTTTTACACGGAAACAAATTGTTCTTGATATTCGAATGAGATTAACTTTAACAAGTTCCGTCTTCTCCTTTAAGAGCTTGCCCCTTTAATCCCTGCGAGGGGGACCAGGCAAGTATGCGTTATATCTGTGTTATGATACTGTGGTCCTTCTTCGATCTGCAGGCTTTATCTCGAACCACTCCCTCGCTTCAACATGACAGTAAAAACCTCCTGACTGTGAAAATTCCTGGTTACGTCCCACGAGTTCAGAGTCCTGATACCTTTAGTTCTAATCAGTTAAACCGTTCTGGCGGGCTTTTCACAGAACAGAACGCGAAGAGAACTCTCTATTCCAGCTGGATTAATTCCCATTATATTTGTAAAGCGCTTTGTCAAAAAGCAGCTTTACAAAAATCTGGATGTAGATTTAGATCTCTTATAAGCAAGCAAGAGGTGAGAAAATAATAATAAATACACCCTGAGATGATATGAGGGAGAAGGGTAATGGCAACCGATGTGCTTCTGGGTAGGGATTATAAATTATTACAGGGTTTCATATGTAAGACTTCCTGCAGTAAGGGTGGATTAGCAGGACGTGAGCAGGCAAGTTGAAATTGGCTGTTCGGAGATGTATTTGGTGGGTTTTGTAAGAGGTAGTGGAGCGTCTTCCTTCTTATATAGACCCGTGTGATCCCCATTTATTATAATAGGATCATCTTTTTGCTGATTTTATAAAATATGGGCGAATCCTTCTTCCTGCAGAGATCACTGTGTACTTGGGCTAATTTTTTTGTGTTGATAAAAAAAATAAAAAATTTAATCTGTAATGGTGCGCTCACACGATACTAATCATGATTCCGATTTGAGCCGAACATATTCCGATGTCAGACGATTTTGTTCCGATACGTACCAATGTTCTCAGATTGTTACCTGATTTTCCGATCTTTCATCCGATGTAATTACAATATACACAGCCTAAAAAAAACATTCACGGACTTTAATATTTTCATGTAGCGCATTTATCCCTGATCACAGTATGTAACCTCCATGGTGTTGTTGCTCCAGTTGGTCCGGTCGAGGCTCAGCAACATTAATGTTGCAATAAAGTGAAGTCAGCTAATGAGCTGAATGTACTGAATGAGCAGGTTATCACATCGATGCACTTTTTCCTTCCTGATGGCGCAGATATAAAATACAGACTCAAATAATGAGCGAGCGGTTCAGGGAGTTGGCTGGGCAGTGTATACCGATGTCACTCCGATTTGGACCGATGTTGTTTCTGATGTGTCTCCGATATTGTACATAAAAAAGCACAAATTTACCAGAAATGTGTTAGGAATAGCTCCCTTTATTTTCAAATTCTATAGCAATGTTACACCGATGTTGCTCCAATTTTTCCCTATGTTTCCCCAATGTACTCCAATCACCAAAAAATTACCCAGTGCACTGAACATGGAGATTTTAGTCGACCAAACAGAGCAGAGTAGGCATAGAAAGTGGAAAGGCCATAAATGGGAGGAGGAAGCCAAACAATTCGTCCAGCATGCACACTTGAAATCAGTGTTTCAGGAACTGTGGAGTTTTTTGGATTAGGAAACGTACTTCGGTGCTTCACTGATGTCCGAAATGAAAAATAAAGGTCTGAAAATGGGTATAATATCTGACCTTTAAAGAGACGACTGACTTATTGCTTATACATAGTACAAATATGGGTGAACTTTATGAAAAATGTTGTGACCTAGAAGAACTCTGCTGTACATGTAACTGTCGGAAAACATGAAGCATAAAATTATGTATATAATAAGTACGTGTCACTTGTGTAAAGGATAAAATATCATGCTGACAATATCACGATTAAATTCTACCACCACAGTATATAATAATGATAGTACTAGTAAAGTAGTTATATATGATTTATAATATAGTGTATCATGTATGGGGCGGCACGATGACGCAGGCGTTCGCACGTCCGCCTCACAGCAACAAGGCCTGGGCTCGATTCCCGGGCTCGGGGCGTTTCTGTGTGGAGTTTGCATGTTCTTCCCGTGTTTGCATGGGTTTCCTCCGGGTACTCCGGTTTCCTCCTACAGTCCAAAAACATGCACATTAGGCTAACTGGCTGTTTCAAATCACCCCTAGGTGTGAGAGTGAGTGTGAATGGTTGTATGTGTGTTGGCCCTGCGATGGTCTGGCAAGCTGTCCAGGGTGTACCCCGCCCTCGCCAAGAGTCAGCTGAGACGGGCGCCAGCCTCCCCTTGACAATAAGGATTAAGCAGCTCAGAAACTGAATGAAGGAGTGTAGCTTGTATCAATCAATCACGGATATGATAGACATGATACAACAGTACTAACAACTATCACAGATCTTTAGTATAACAAAAACAGCTAAACTTCACAAGATGTGCAAAATGAATGTAAAATAAATGACAAATCTTTTTTCTATAGAATACTGATTACATTTTAACAAGAACTGCACCTTTCACAAATTAAATATGTGCAAAGAACCAACTCATTGAACAATACAGAGCTAAATGTATTTGTCCTGCTTTCCCATGATTCCAAGCACAGGGAAGTACGATGGCGTATTGGTTAGCAGGTCTGCCTCACAGCAGGAAGTCCTGGGTTTGAGTCTTGGGATGTTCTCCCTGTGCTTGCGTGGGTTTCCTCCGCCCACTCCGGTCTCCTCCCACAGTCCAAAAAACATGCACCTTAGGCTAATTGGCTGTTTCAGATTACATCTACATGTGACTGTGAGTGTGAATGGTTGTGTGTGTTGGCCCTGTGATTGACCGGCTGAGATAGGCTCCTCCAGGCAACCCTAGAAGGATTAAACGGTTCAGCAAATAAATACATTCCAGTTTTATTGTGTCCAGGACATTAGGGCATCATTAACAGCCACTTTATGCTATCAGTCTCTCGTGTTACAGGGTAAAGATAAGGACAGATTGTCCAAATAAAGCCTAACTAAGTTCTCCCTCTATCGCCCTGTCTCTCTATCCCTGCCTCTCTCTTTCTCATTCCACCTGATGCCTCCTGTCCTCTGAAGTCATCCATTATTAGGGGATTAGTCTGTGCCCTCGCCGTGTCCTTTTCAAGCCTCTCTCGCTCTCTCTCTCGCTCTTTCCTGAAAAGCCCAGAGACAAAAGCAAAGCTGTTAGTAGCTGCACCAGCCTTTTTGGTGAGTGTTTGATTTGGAACGAATCCCGCTGATCAAACACTCGCTGAAGGAAACAGTCGATCTGAGCAGAGTTGGAATCGATTGCCGTGCTCTGAGGAAACACTCAGACAGGGTTGGCGAGATTAGGGCTGGAGAGCGACGAGCTGATAAGCCTCCCGGAGCCGCGTCTAGGTTTAGCTCAACACTGGCCTTTGTTTCTTTATCTGCTTATTTGGATACCTGTTTAAGCCGACACTAATGAGAACTCACTTAACCAGAACCCATAGAAAACAACACTATTCACTTCACCTAACAAAAAAGGATGAAGGGAAAGAGCTCGGATTGGCTGCGCCGGGCTCTGAAACGTGGCGCTGTGCTGTGCTCTGCGGTGGGCTGTGCGGGTTATTGGGAGCGATGTGCTAGAAAAACCGTTCGCTACACTCTAAGAGGCTTTTCACCCAATATCATAATCAAACTTGCTTAAAAATATGCATTAAAGCCATATTACTTTGCATTAAAATGTCTTTATGGTAATAAAATATGTAAATGAGGTTGTAGTTAATTGAATATGTATTACTTTGCATATCGCAAAAGTGACTTTCAGCAAACAAATCACTTAACAGGGGTTTTTGAGTGTGTGTGTGTGTGTGTGTGTGTGTGTGTGCGTGAGTGCGTGGGGGGGGGGGATTCTCATGAATAGAAATCTAGAGAATGGATTATCACTCATTTACTCATTCATTTGCCGTAAGGCTTAATTCTGCTAGGGTTGCAAGGAGGCTGGTGCCTACCTCGTCGAGCCCGGGACCCTCTTGCTGTGAGGCTGTGAGGACGTGCAGCCCAAAGATAGGCTGCAGCCTCCCCATGACCCTAACAGGATTACGCAGTTTGGCAAACAAGTGCCTGAGTGACTGAGTGCATGAGAATGTTTCCATGTTCTTCCATTTTCAAACCCACGTAATCCTCCTAGGGTCGCAGGGAGCCTGGAGCCCTTCCCAGGGTACACCCTGAACAGCTCACGAGACCATCATGCCTAGCGCACATGTCTTTGGACTGTCGGAGGAAACCAGAATGCCCGGAGGAGACCCATGCAGCCATGGGAGAACATGCAAACTCCATGAGCCGAGCACAGTAAGTGCTACATACTATGATCCCACGCTGCTGTTATGCATTTACCTCATTTGATCACAATATGGTTCAAGACTGAAACAGTCCTACGTTGTTAGTGAAGTCTGTGGATTTTAAATGAACAATAGAAGTAAAACCAAAATGACCAGAAAAATCCCCTCTGAATGGCTTGTATATTAATCTTGATGCCATCGGTACCCACAGGATATGAGCAATTGCACATTCTGATTGGCTAATATACTATAAGGATATTAGCACATATACCATTAGTAGGTACATCACTAAAAGAAAAAAAAATTGGAAGCAATCGCAACTCAAGTCGTGCTAAGCTAACTGCTAAAGCTAGCCGTCCATCCCTTCTAACTTATTTCACAAAAAAAATGTAAAAATAATTTGGAGTGAAAGTATTTAAATTTGTATTCATGGCATCTGGAAGACGCCCTCATCCAGAGCAATTTGCATTTTAATCTTCTTTGTACTGCTAAGCAGTAACGGTAGAGGCCTTGCTCAAGGGCCCAACAGTGGTAGATTGGTATTAATAGTACTTGAACCCTTGACCTTCTGATCAGTAACCCAGAGCCTTAACCACTGAACCACCACTGCCCCATATCTGATCGTAAGAAGAGATTTTTTTCATTTTCAAGAATTAGACAACCGGAGGTACAGTGCAGTGAGGCTCCATGCTAGGCTAACAGATTCTTTCTTTTAGTATTTGATAGTAAGAGCTGTGTAGTTTTTTCCCAAGAATTAAAATAAAAATGACAAAAATGCTTAATTTCCCACAATCCTGTGACCTTAGATAGAATAAAACTGCGCACAGAGCCAGCTATGAGTCCTATCCGATGAGAGTGAGTGGAATAAGTCTTACTTATAACTAACATATGGAATGATATTCTGAGTTTAGTTTAAACTTCCTTCACAGACAGGCTGGCTTCCTAGAGTACCCACAATGCCTTTCACCTATGTCTAAATTGAAGCATAATAACGGTGGCACTAAAAAAGCAGGGTCTGCATGGTTATATGATATATTATAGTACATTATGAGTTGGAGAGTTGTGTATGTATAAGCGTGTTCTTACCGAGTCCAGATCCAGGCTGGTGCGTATCCACTCCTTCGCCTCTTTATAATCCTCCGTTAGACCCATGATGTACAGTGTATCCAGTGAATCCACAATACTGGCCCCACGCAGACCCCCTGCCAACACACATACACACAATGTAATTTTTTTTAACATGCAGCACAGACCACCCTTCTTTCGCCTTTACGGGTATGAAATCTGAATATCTACACTAATATATTAGCGTTCAGCGTGAAATTGTGATATTCATAGGAAAAATGCATAAAGTAACAGCTCTATTGTTATCATGCTGTTTCAGAGAGCAACTCATTAACCAGAACATGACTGAAGATGATCCAAACAGATCAGTAACACTACCAGTACCATCAGACACAGCTAGGTCTATTTACTGTTCCTCAACTGTTCATTTATACAGTAACTTGGAAACAGTGGCGTCCGATAAGCAGAGACGCGCTGACTGAGAGAAATATTTACATATCAGATATAGAAGCACAATATTATTAACTGTGCAAAGTGAATTTATTAACAGTTTGGGTTTATTTTGGCGCGTTACAGAACAATCAGCCCGGAAGGTCCGGCATGTATTAAAATTTTGCAGTCGCATTCAAATGTGCTCGCCTGTTACAGCATATATATAAGCACGTACACTAAGGCCAGCGTGCACAGTGCAAAGCAAGGTCTACCAGCGTGATACAGATCATCGGGTGTTCTCTGGAAAAAGCTGTAAAAACAAATGCTGGGACAAACAGACAGATTGTTGAAGCAGGCATTCATTTATTCATTCTCTGAACCACTTAATCTTAATTAGGGTCGCGGGGAGGCTGGCGCCCATCTCAGCCGACTCTGGGTGACGGCAGAGTACACCCTGGACAGCTCGCCAAGCCATCACAGGGCAGAAACACGCTGACGGCAATGCAGCCTACTCGTGTCGAAAATCAGCAATGGTTGTTGAAGCAGACTATTTGAAATTAAAAAAAATTCAAAACAAACAAAATGCGCCAGTAAATAGCGTCTGCATCACGAACGGAAACCTTTTTTTACGAAGAAGGCTGCTGAGACCTTGAAAACAAGGTCAAGGTCACGGTATTCGAACTTGGCCTGAAGCTTGTCCGGGTGCATCTCCATGCCGAACTGGGTGAGGGTGGGCCAATTTTTTCTTGAGATATCGAGCGGAAACCTTTTCTGACCACACCCGCCCGCCCACAAACGCAATAACATTATACGTCCCAGTTACAGCAGATGTATAATAATCATAATAAACTACATATATGGTGTGAGGTTTTGTCCCGGTATGACCCGGATTCATGATTGCTAAAGGGGTAAATTTTCTCTCACACTCCGTATTAATATACAGAACAGTACGCCTGGTGCCGTCGCTGTATTGTGAAAAAAATTGAGGGAAAACGTTTCATGGAAGTCGCTTCATCCCAAATCTCAAATTAAACCCACTTCTCTAATTAACGTAAATCTCACAGCTTAAGCGCCATCACAGGGCTCTTAATCTGCACTTAACTGCCAATAAAGAATCAAAATAAAAGCTGGCTCCCGAAATGAGCGCATGAGCCGGTCCCCTCTCTCCAGCGCATGCCTTTAGATGCTCTTCATTTAGCGTTATTAAATCCTCTTTCCAACTTTAATGAGAAATGTACTGAGACTTTTTTATTTAATATGCCGAAACCTCAAATGAGCATATCGTGAGGAGGGGAGGGGAGTGGTCGTGCTTTAATGGGTGAAAATATGAAGCGCCGTCTTCCTCTGCACACATAACAAACAACAGTGCCGTTATTGCATTAGGGAGAATAAATTGCACGCGGTGGTAAGAGCTAATGAAAAGCATATCATCAAGTGAGATGGGAGACCTCGGAAAAGCGTGGAGAAAAAAAAAATTGAGCGCAAATGCAATAGATGAGACTACAGTAGGAAGGTTGCAGTCAGCCGCTTTGCGTGTTTTATGTACGTATAATTGAACTGCATCACATCACATTATTACCGAATCATTTCCCTGAACAGAATCCCCCTTGTGATTCATTCCTTACTTATTACACGGCTCATTTGAATACTTGATTCTGACTGGTCAATTATGGGATTCACTCACTTATCCACTCTCACTCATTTGCCGAACTGCTTAATCCTATTAGGGTCGCAATCCTATTGAGCCTATCTCAGCTGCCAATGGGCTAGTGCGGGGTACACCCCTAACTGCGAACTCGCCCCACCATCACAGGGCAACACATACACAACTATTCACACTTACATCCACACCTAGGGGCAATTTGGAACAGCCAATTAGCCTAATGTACATGTTTGTGGAGATTTGCCTTATTATTATTGTTATTATTATTAAAATAAATGTGTTGCTGGTCATGATATGCTTTAAAGCAGCAGCCTGGTATAAAGAACTACCAGGCTACTAAATACCATAACTGGGTGCCATGGTGGCGTAGTGATAAGAACATTCACCTCAAACCAACGCCCGAGCCTGCGTCTGAGTCCCAGGCTCAGCGTGGAGTTTGCATGTTCTATATAAATTGGAATTTAAACCCAATGGGGGTGTGGCCTAAATTTGACAATACTGTAAAAATCCTGGGTTAGCACATCCATCACACAGCAAGAAGGTCCTGGATTTGAGTCCCATTTTCAGCAAGGCCGTTTCTGTGTGGAGTTTACATTTCCTCCTCGTGGGCTTCCTCTGGGTACTCTAGTTTTCTCCCACAGTTCAATGACATGCACATTAGGCTAACTGGCTGTTTCAAATTGCCCTTAGGTGTGAGTGTGAACCTTTTTGTATATTGGCCCTGTAATGGTCTTGTTTTTCTGAATAAATATTCCTGGAATGGTCGGGCAAGCTGTTCAGGGTGTACCACACCTTCGCCCAGTGCTGGCTGAGATAGGATTCTGTCTCCCTGCAACCCTAATAGGATTAAGTGGTTCGACAAATGAGTAAGTGAGTAGAAGTGATACTGTAACCTATATATGCTTTTTTTTAATTAGAATTCCCTTATCTACCGTTTCACATTCAGGTCATGTTTTCTTTTTTCTTTGTTGTTAATATGAAGTTGTATGTGTGTTGGCCCTGCAATGGTCTGGCAAGCTGTTTAGGGCGTACCCCCCCCCACCCCCCCTCACCCAGAGTCAGTTGAGATAGGCGCCAGAATATTAATATCCTCTGATTCTCTGAAGAGCATCAATGAATGACTGGATAGATGGATAGATGGATAAATAAATGAATGAATACAGTATAATATGAAAAAGGACTGGAAAGAAAGTAGAAATTTTAACATACTGCAGATGGATTATACTGGTTTTATTGGAATATATTGGAGAAAACACCTGACGTTTTGTATGCTGGAATATTGGACTGCATTGCTGCCTAAAATGGAAAGTAAAGTGTTAGTGTATACTGCAATATATTGGAGCCAATATCTGAAACGATGCGTTTTGGTTTATTGGAATAAGCTGAAGCTGAAGCCAGCACTGGACACTTTTCAGAGTGGTATACCGCAGTAATATTGGAGAATCAGATCTGTCCCTGGCAGCGTTGGATCCTCCGCCTCCCCAGATTACTAACACCTCCTTCTCACTGTCAACACTAATCATCGTGAAGCCTTGAACTTATTTACACCAAATCTCCTGAATCCAGTGTTACTCTTTCTTTGGTTGTTATTATGAGCAGAGTTTCTCTTTGTCTTGTTTTGTTCTATGAGCTCTGTATCTTCCACTAGTTACCTTTTTGGGCATTAGGCGAGTTTAATGCCTTAAATATCCATATCTGTGTATAAATTAGAAATTAAAACCCAATGGGGGTGTGGCCTAAATTTGACAATACTGTTTGAACCCTGGGTTAGCACATCCATCACACAACAAGAAGGTCCTGGGTTCGAGTCCCAGCCTCAGCAAGGACATTTCTGTGTGGAGTTTACATGTTCTACCCATGCTTGCATGGAATTCCTCAGTGTACTCTGGTTTCCTCCCTCACAGCTCAAAAGAACTGCATTCAGTTCGAAACTGCTACACTGGCTTCCTGTAGCTGCTCGCATTACATTTAAAACACTAATGCTTGCGTACAAAGCCAAAAATGGACCTGCACCCTCATACCTCAAAGCACTTATCACACTGCTAGACTGGTCCCTGCTTCTACCAAGGGTCAAGGGGAAAATGCATCTAAACTCCTCTCTGTTCTGGCTCCAAGGTGGTGGAATGAACTTCCTCTGGATGTCCGGCCAGCTGAGTCACTGGGTGTCTTAAAACGACGGCTAAAAAACCAACCTTTTTTGGCAGTACTTAGATTAGCACTATGTTTAACTGACGGTATACTTAGTCTGACAAACACTGTCCTGACAAACCAGTATAAGAATATATTCACTGGTAGTGACTTTAAAGCACTTCCGTAAGTCGCTCTGGATGAGGGCGTCTGCTAAATGCTGTAAATGTAAATGGTTATGTGTGTTAGCCCTGTAGTGGTCTGACCAGCTGTTCAGAGTGGACCCTTCCTTTACTCACTGTCAGCTGAGGTGGGCTGTGGCCTCCCCATGACCTTAACAGGATTAAGTAGTTTGGCAAATAAGTGAAAAAGAGTGTTAATTAAATGTGTGCGGCTTTTTTCTATATTGTTTTATTATATTTTTTCTCATTATGGTAATAAAAATAGTATTAAACCCTGTGTAGGTAGATTTTTTCATGAAGCATACTGCATTACATTATACTCCTTTAATTCACTTTTGCCTAAAGAGGTGTACCACTGAGGTGCACTACCAGTTCATTTCTCAGAAGCCTACCAATAGCCCGCTGGGATTTGAACTTATAATCCTCCAGGCACTAGAAGATAACCATAGGAGTTTAACTAGAGCAAGAATGACACACTGCACCATATAAACGAGAGCCAACATCTACATATGGTGGTCTTATGATGCAATCCGGGTGCAATGTGCCTTATTTCAGGTTAGCTTGGAGCGAAGTGCGGTTGCGGAGGTCAGAACACAGCAGTGTACCTGGATGATTACGGCCAATGGAAAGATGGCACATTAACATGCTGGCCTTGAAACTGAACATGACCCAGCAGTGGGTTCTCTACAGGTGAGCAGTACTGGGATTGTGGATACATTTCTGGATCAGTGTGAAAAAAACATAAAAAAAGTCATGACACGGTCAATTAAATTGATCCTCCCATTCTGTATACCCTCCCATCTCTTGTTTTTTTTCCTTTCTAGTTAGTGCTTTCTTCCTTGGTCTTTCTTCTTTAGTCTCTCCCAACCCCTCGACACAGTACGAAGCCGTTCTCCCACGTTCACGCCGTCTCTAATATGGTAATGATTCACTCTTGTTTTAACTAAACACCTTGTACAGGGAAACTTAGTCTTTGATGAACATGAATTTCTTTTACAGTAATAAATGTTGGATAATGAGATCTGTATTCATGCAGGCATCTTTGTTTCGCAACAAACACTTGTAATACAAACCAATAACACGCATCATTGGTCTCAAAGGTCTCCAGCATGGCCTTGGTTGTCAATCTTTAATGGATTTATGTGGTAACAATATGCTAATGCATTGTGGTAGGTAGGTGGTATGGTTCCAGTAGCTTGGGACCCAACTGGGTGCTTAACTAAACACAGTGATCGCAGGATCGTTACACGACCAATGCTGTGAGCTTAAGCAGGCCCTCAACAGTGAATTGTTTTAGATGAAGGCTAAATCTATAGTCGCTAACTATAGAGATTAAAGAACCAATAGTCAAACTTAATTATATTAGGATTCCGCAATACTCAGTATGCATTTCAAAGTAGTTAAAAGTTACCTGGATACATATGGTATTCCATAATTCTGTGATCACACTCACTAGGCAAACTGCTTAATCCTACCAGAAAGTTCTTAGTGGTTTGGGTGCTCGGCTCATGATCATGAGGTTGGGGGTTCAAATCTATGTTAGACCTCCACCATGCTAAAACCACAAGTGTGCCTCTGTCCGTCCAGCAGCATAAATGGGTACCAGTTTGGGGGCAGCCATGGCTTATTGGGTAGAGAAGCGAGTTTAGGACCTAAAGGTCGCTGGTTCGAACCAGCAGGAAAAAACGTGTGGTGGTGGGGCAGTGAGCTGCACCTTCCCTTCCTCCACATTTATGGCTGAAGTGCCCTTGAGCAAGGCACCGGCCACCCAACTGCTCTCCGGGTGCCCCAATGTGTGGCAGCCCACTGCTCCGTGTGTGTGTGTGTGTGGTCACTTTGGATGGGTTAAATGCAGAGGCAAAAATTTCCCTTGTGGAATTAAAACAGTATATTTAAAAAAAAAAATAAATCAGTTAAGGGAAAGTACTGGGGAGGTAACTTGCGACGGACCAGCATCCTATCCAGGGGGAGTCGAACTCCTAGTCACTTCATGCTACAGAAACCAGGAGAAGCTGTGACTAGGATGAGCCGCTAGGCTTGGGTGTAAAAAGTCCAACAGACTTACCCATGGTTAGGTCGTTGAGTAAGTCCTTTCACCCTCAACTGCACTGTTGTAACCTGTCTCAGTTGTAAGGTACTTAAGATACTGCATCAATCAAATGAGCACAGGACCACAACTGCTCACCCAATTTGCTCCAGAAGTGATGAATCTAAATCTAAAGACTTGAATAGTTAGGTGGGAGAGTAGGTCATGAGTCACCGTCCAACTCATCCCAGACTCTCATCTCACAGCTCTTCAAATTATAAACAGAAAACTCACACTTGCACTTAAGCCTCAGTTTTACATGCAGATAGCCATCTCTGACGTTTCCCACATTCAGAACTAAAAAAAGAATGATAAGCATTTGCATTTTCTGTGCTTTGTGAGCAAAGACAGGTGATTTGCAATTAAAATGATAGGGATGAGCAGAAGGAGTGAAAATAGATGACAATTAATGTAGTCTGATTGTGTTGTGAATACGTTGCACTCTGGAGTGTCGCTGATATAAAAGCAGACCTGCTCGTGATGGATGGACGGGAAGAAAGGAAGGAGCGGATCAATCTATCAGCTGTCACGACCAAATTTTTGGATCATTTTTATTCCTTAGTGCCATCACTCAGCAGCACAGGACCCCTGCACAGGACCCCTTACACAAAAACACATGCTAGATACAGGCAAAAATACACACTCAGGCCCCAGTTCCTGACCCAAACAAACATTCAGATCAATAACACAGGCCCAAGCACACAGTCAGGGCCTGAATACAATCCAAAACACACACTCAGGACCCGAAAACCATCACAAACACACACTCAGAACCTGAATACAAGCCTAAACACACACTCAGGACCTGAATCCAAGCCCAAACACACAGTCAGGGCCCGAATCCAAGGCCAAACACACACTCAGGACCCGAATACAAGCCCAAACATGCTCAGGCACCAATACCAGACACACTCAGGTCTCTAATAAAGAAAGTAAACACATATTTAGGCCCCTAATACAGACACACAAAAAACACACACTTAGGCCCCTAATACAGAACCAAACACACATTTTGGCCCGTTACAGACAAAAACACACACCCAGGCCCTGACTACAATCCCAAACACACACTGAGGACTCTAATATAGATCCAAACACACTCAGGCCCCAGCTACTGACCCAAACAAACACCTAGATTGATTACATGGTCCAAACACACACCTAAGCCCCTGTCACAGACAAAAACACACACTGAGGCCCCTGATACAGACAAAAACACACACCGAGGCCCCTACTACAGACAAAAACACACACTGAGGCCCCTAATACACAGAAAAACACACACCGAGGCCGCTAATACAGAAAAAGACCACACTGAGGACCCTAATACACAGAAAAACATACACTGAGGCCCCTAATACAGACAAAAACACACATCGAGGCCCCTAATACAGACAAAAACATACTGAGAACCCTAATACAGAAAAATTTACACACTTCAGTCCTTAACACAGAGTGAAACATAAACCTAGGGCCCTATCTGATGCCCAAACATACATGGGCCCCAAACACACACACACACACACATCCAAACAAAAACACTGTTAAACAAAACCCTAGCAAGCTGTGAATATTCGAGTATAAAAGTGATGGGTATTAAATGATTGTTAATGTAGCCTGCACATGTTGTTTTGTGCCAACTCAATTAGCAATAGCCAACTGTGAAACAGTCACATAGGAGCAACCAGAAGTTAAACAGCTGGCTCTGTGGCATCAGTTGGGACTGAGGAAATAATCAAGGAAAAGGAAAGAGAGGCTTCAGCGCGACAAAATCACATTAGAGAGAAAAAAAAAGTGATGTTACTAAGGGAGAAGAGGTGAAATGATGAAGCTCAGTCGA
This sequence comes from Neosilurus mollespiculum, assembly GCA_030014195.1. Lineage (NCBI taxonomy): Eukaryota > Metazoa > Chordata > Actinopteri > Siluriformes > Plotosidae > Neosilurus > Neosilurus mollespiculum. Next base: position 4,452,978 of record JAQMYF010000004.1, read on the forward strand.
GTGTCGTGCAATAAACACCAGGTGGGTTCCAACTATCCACTTCGGTGAACATTTAAAGCAGGAGATTTTAGTGCTCCAAGTGTTCCAAATAAGTGCTGAATGAATACATCTGGCAAATTTCGACCCGGCAGCATGAGCTGGACGGAAACAGGATGGGTCGTAAATCATCAGGAAATAAAACAGCTTCATTTCACCCATGGCAAGTGGAGCTTTCTTTCATTGTGCGTAACATGCTTACGTTGCCACAGTAACGCGTCCTATATCCAGGATTAGGAGTGTTGCGTGCCTCAGTGTGTGTGTGTGTGTGTGTGTGTGTGTGTCTAGCTTATAACGACATACAGAAAGAGCAGTTCATAAATCAGGGCTGCCAGCATAGCTCTACGGCTCAGGCACTTTTCATTAAAAGGTATGAAAGTAGATCATTGGTATTATGGCCCTCCCTCACACCCTCCCTCACACTTACTCAAATACAAAACGCAGCCGTCCATGACCACTGATTCAAGGGTAACACCTTGGCCGTGTCGATACAGAAACATGGTATTTACTCACTTTAACGCTGCGATTAAAAGTAAATTAAGCACGTGCCAAAATGAAGTCATATCACGGAATTAGTAGGTTTGTGGTTGTCATGGTAACCGTAATACCATGAAACAAACATTTAGTTGGGACATGTTAGTCGTTTTCAGTGATCTTTAATAAATATGTACAAATTGCCAAATTAAATTGTATTACATTAGAATTTTGGGTGTCATACTGGGTGGCACGGTGGCGTAGCGGTAAGCAAGTCCGCCTCACGACACGAAGGTCCTGGATTTGAGTTCCCGACGCTGCTCGGGCGTTTCTATGTGGAGTTTGTGTGTTCTCCCCGTCCATGCATGGGTTTCATCCGGGTACTCCGGTTTCCTCCTACAGTGCAAAGGCGTGCACATTAGGCTAACTGGCTGCTCCAATTTGCCCCTAGGTGTGGATGAGCGTGAGAATGGTTGTGTGTGTTGCCCTGCAATGGTCTGGCGAGCTGTTCAGGGGGAACCCCGCCTTGGCCCAGTGTCAGCTGAGATAGGCTCCAGCCTCCCCGTGACCCTAATAGGATTTTAGTAAACAGGCGAGTGTATCATATTGTGTACGTGGCTAGTTTTTATGTAAGTGTACATGAGCCTCCCAGAGCTCGCGGGATTCAAAGTATAGATCAGCTCCCTGTCACTAACGCTGCCAAAAAGCCGAACTCCATGAACTGGCTTGACAAATTGACCTCCAGAACATCAGAATGCCTCTAATCAGGCTCGACGCGCATCCGTGGCCTTAATTACTGTGACACCTTCTCACATGGGGTTTTAATTGAAGAGATCAGAAGCGACCGGCGACCCGAGCAGCCTCTGTTCTCTTAGATTAAAGTGACAGCATCTTACCCACCACCGACAAAGTATTACTACAGCAACAGAAGATAAAAATAACAATAAAGAGAAGGGAAAAAAGTAGAAGACAAGGTGTTGGTGAGAGCTCTGCATATCAGAGTGTTTACTTCGAGGCTGGTGGTACTCTCAGCTGGGTTGCCATTGCCAGGAATAAATAAATATGACACAATGTGTAATATGGATTATAAGACGCATTAAATATTGAATAAATCACTTAACTCTGGTTATCGAACCATTTAATCCTATTAGGGTCGCGGGGAGGCTGGAGCCTATCTCAGCTGACATTTGGCTAAGGCGGGGTACACCGTGAATAGCTCGCCGTACCATTGCAGGGCCAACACACATACACAACCATTCACACTCATTCTCACACCTACGGCCAATCTGGAACAGCCAGGTAGCCTAATGTGCATGTCTTTGCACTGTAGGAGGAAACTGGGGTATCCGGAGAAGACCCAGGCAGGCACGGGAAAAGCATGCAAACACCTGATGTGCTAACCCCTCCGTCACCGTGGAACCCACCTTCAGACCTTAAAAAGAGAATTTTGGAAGATTTTACAAGTCTCATATTCCGGACTTTTTTTCTTTTTCCCCATATAAACTAAACAGGACTGGATTTTTAGGAAAATTGGAAAAACGGGGAAATTAATTTAATTTCTTATGAATTTGTTGGGGGAAAAATTACTTTTGCACTTTATTGACAACATTTAACCAGAGAAAAAATATTATATATGACTTTGGTTTTTTTTTTGTTTGTTTGTTTTTTTTTCCTCAATAAAATTAATTCAAGCATTCATATATTTCTCTGCATATTTTTTATTATATCTGGGAAATTCAAGGCTACATCCACTAGGGGGCAGAAAAGAGCCAAAGCACAGCACCAGCATGTATAAATTATTCAGACTTTAGGATACGTTAGGAAATATTTGTGAAAAAATTTGTTGTCTATTACAAAAATTGATAGACATTACTAAAATGTATGTATTTATTTATTTATTTATTTATGCTCAGTGAACCTACCCTTATTTACACCTAGGTACCAAGCTCCGCCCCTAAACTTACGATAGTGCAAAGAAACTTAGCATGCTAACCAGATTTGCCGTTAACAAAGACTTCATGACATTAGTCTGAAGTGCACACAGCGGTTCAACCTCCTCAAGAACATGTTACAACTTTTAATGTGATGCGGCTTGGGGGCGTGTCTAAAATGACTGACAGGTAGCCTACCGAAATATAAACAAGCATTCTAGACAGAAAGGCTCGTTTCCACACTGCTTACACTCACTCGTCCCTCATTGTTTAATCGTACCACTAGGGTCCCGGGGAGCCAGTCGACACTGGGAGAATGCGGGGTACACCTTGAACAGCTTGCCAGACCGTCGCAGGGCAACACATGCACAAGGGGCAATTTGGAATAGCCAATTAGCCTAATATGCATGTCTTTGGACTGTGGGAGGAAACCAGAGTACCCAGAGGAAACCACAGGGAGAATATGCAAAAACAAAATTTTGCATTGGGCATTTAAAAAAAAAATGTATATATATATATATATGTCAGCCCAACAACAGCAGCTTGGTGGTAATGAGGCTTGGACCAGCAACCTAAGGATCAATAACCCAGAGCCTTAACCACCAAGCCACTAGAACATGACCCACACATGAAGCTGTAACGAAGTGAAACGTTGTGTTTTCGTATAAAAACCACCGGTTTACAACAGATTCTGTGCAGTCGGTGGCAGAAATGTGTGTGGGTTCATCATTGAAGCACCAAAAGAAAAAAAAAAAAAAAGACACAAAGCAAATGGAGTCGTGTGTGTTTCTTTGTATTCTTTTTTTTTCTCCTTTCTTTTTTTCCAGTCTCAGCCTGATCTGAGCCCAATCAAAGAGGAAGAGAGTCGTGTTGAGAGACAGCAGGAGGTCACTGATTGCCGAGCTTCTCTCTGGTGTTACCATAATGACACGCGCTAGTCCGGAAAGCAGTGAGCTTATGAAAGCTTCACGAGTTTAATGGTTTATGTGTCAGGTGCGAGAGAGAGAGCGAGAGAGCGAGAGAGAGAGATGGCCGAGCTACAAATTCGGCCTGTTGTCATGAAGATGACGATGTCGTCGTGGTGCATTCAGTACTAGAGCAGCGACATTTTCATTACAGCACGGCAAAATTTACATCTGCACCACAGTAACACGTACACACATTCCCTCCCTCCCTCCCTCTCTAGCTCTCTCTCTCTCTCTCCCTCCCTCTCTCTCGCTCTCTGTCTTTCCTTATCTCTCTCTCTCTCTCTCTTTCTCTCTCCCTCTCTCTCTCTCTCTCACTCTCTCTCCCTCTGTCTGTCTTTCCTTCT
>JAQMYF010000004.1:4457453-4469337 GCA_030014195.1 Neosilurus mollespiculum
CTCTCTCTCTCTCACTCATTTTCTCTCTCTCTTTGTCTCTTTCTTTCTTTCTGTCTTTCTTTCTCTCACTCATTTTCTCTCTCTCTCTCTCTCTCTCTCTCTCTCTCTCTCTGTCTTTCCCTCTCTCTCTCTCTCTCTCTCTCTTTCTTTCTCTCTCTCCCTCCCCCTCTCTCTCTCTCTCTCTCTCTCTTTCTGTTTCTGTCTCTGCCTCTCTCTCTATTTGTCTCTTTCTCTCTTTCTTTCTGTCTCTCACTTTCTTTGTCTCGCTTTCTCTTGCTCTCTCTCTCTCTCTCTCTCTCTTTCTCTCGCTCTCCCTTTGTCTCTCTCTCTCTCTCTCTTGTTTTCTCCCCCCCTCTTTCTCTCATTCTCTCTCTCTCTCACTCATTTTCTCTTTCGCTTTGTCTCTTTCTTTCTTTCTTTCTTTCTTTCTCTCTTTCTCTCTCTCTCTCTCTCTCTTGCACGTTGAAATCAGGGTGCAACGCTGTCTCTGGCAGCCACTCAGTGTAATTAGTGTTTTGATGCAGTGCGTTTTACTCTAGTGCATATTGCTTTTAATTGCTCCCTTCCTCTCCATCTTTAAGCACCCTCGTGCTATTCTGATTCGAATCCATGGTAATGTCAAGCCTGGTGACAGCCATACACACGCACACACACACACATGCAACAATTATGGGAAATTTTCTTAACGAGCATGCGGCTTCCGAAGCCAAACGCTGGCAAGTGGTAGAGACTACTGTGTGGCACACACACACACACACATACTCTCAGTGTATACACTCTCACACACCTGGGCTGCTGGCGATAAGACCATGGCTGAACCGAAAGCCTGTAATCAGTCAGACTCGACGAACCGCGCTTGGCCGAGTCACACTGAAACAAACTTATTACCGAGATGGCCTCCCAACACCACAGCTGCTTCTGTCATGACAACACTGTGATTGGATATCAGTGTTATTAACCGTTCCTACAGAGCTGTGTATGGAAAGAAGAGGCGGAGACACCAATAAAAAGTCTGGAACTTTCTTTTCTACTGTATTTTTAAGCACAAGAGCTGATCTGAAACACCAGTGTCGGTTTTTTGCTTAAAAATCCATCCAGATCCAGGCTTGGACCGAGATAACGACACCTAATAACGATGTGCCCATGGCAACAGCATTGTGCATGCAATATGAAAGGAATAAATCATTTTGGGCTTAAATAAAATTAGTTAAAGGTTGATCAGGCAGGGCAGCACGGTGGTGTAGTGGTTAGCACGTCCGCCTGAGTCCTGGGCTCTGCGAGGGCATTTCGGTGTGCAGTTTACATTTCTCCCTGTGTTTGTGTGGGTTTCCTTGGGGTACTTTAGTTTCCTCCTACAGTCATGCACACTAGGTTTACTGCTCTCATGCACACATTTTCTGAAGTGATTAATCCTACTAGCGTCACTGGGAGGCTGGAGCCTATGTCAGCCGACAGTGGGCGAAGGTGGGGTAAACCCCGATCAGCTCGCCAGACCATCACAGGGCAGCACATATACAAGCATTCACACTCACCCTTACACCTAGGGGCAATTTGTAACAGCCAATTAGCCCACTCTGCATGTCTTTGGACTGTGAAAGGTAACCAGAATACCTTGAAGGAAACCCATACAAGTATGGGGAGAACATGCAAACCCAGGAACTTCTTGCTGTGAGGCGGACCTGCTAGCCACTACACCACCGTGCCACCCACATTAGTCTAATTGGCTAGGCTGGAGCACTTGTCAGTCGTTTCTGGGAGTAGGCGGAGCCTGTGTCAGCCGACCCTGGGAGAAGGTGGGGTACATCTTGAACAGACCATCACACCAGACCATCTAACATGTGTCCAATAATTTCTTACCGTAATCCCTCCTGCAAGTTGTGGATCTGTCCCGGGGCCTCCTCCCAGCTAGACATCCCAGCAACACCTCTAAAGGGAGGCATCCCAATCAGATGCCCGAACCACCTCAACTGACAGCTTTTGAAACAGCTGAGGAGCAGCGGCTATTCCCCGAGTTACCCCACGTGTCTGAGCTCCTGACCCTATCTCTCAGGCTAAGCCCAGATACCCTCCAAAGGAAACTCATTTTGTCTTTCGTCTTTCGCTTGTCCCCGCGATCTCATTCTTTCTGTCACTACCCAAATCTGATGACCACAGCTACTAATTATTACCAATCCATTATACTCAGGTACTTGAGATAACATGAAAAGTCTGAAAAAGGTGTTTGTTCACACCTCTCACTTAACGCCTACACATTTCGATCCAATTAAATCAAACACATCCAACTTAATTACAAAAAGAATCTCGCAACCCAGATCATTTTAACCCCAGAGGGTGATAAAGGTCATACAGCACTGTCTTATTAACTGGGCTATAAGCATCGACCTGCTCCACAAACAAAAGCCCTTTCAAAGGTGTACATCTGGAAAATTTCGTTTCCATGGTTGCTAATGCACAGACTTCAATAATATAATTCGTAAAAAAAAAAAAAAATAGCTCAAAAGTCCCCCCCACCCCCGATACCCAGTTCGGTCGGGTAATTGATATTAGCTGATTATATCTGCACGGGGACATGACGGAAGTCTACCATTTCCACGGAGGCATATTTAAATGGAAATCCACACAAAGGGGGTCCTTATCGCAGCCATGATTAGCGACCCCTCTACTTAATTAACCGTTGATGTAAGAGCCCCATGAAGAGTCACCTTTAATTTCACACCAAATTATGCCGGCCTAATAAAACAGGCGAGAGTGGATTTAGAGTTTGCCTGAACGGAGTGATTTTTTCATTACCTCGCCTCTCATTTTCTTTCCTCCTTCCAAAAGCCTCTAGCGTCGATATCTTTCCTCGAAAAGTCCGAGCCAGGCTCTAGAAGGTGTCTAAAACCTGTTACAACCTTCCCAGCAAGTTCATTCAGTTCTCTCTTTACCCTCTGTCTATTTAATGAAACTGACTCATATTCGTAAACAACCACACACTAGAAGCCCAGCCTGATGTTTCCTGGAGTTTCTACTGTATATACTTCAGCTTGACTGCCTGTGCATCCTGTTGATATCAACCCGCCGCCAAAGGGCAGGATGTTCCACATGGAGATGCAAACGCTGTCGTCAGAGGATTACTGGATAGTCAGTGACGACAACTGATTGCTTCGATGCTTATCTCCGCGATGTGACCTTAAAACAACGAGTCTTGTGCGTCAAGCGATGATGCGTATGCGGTGACACGGGATTATGAAAAGATATAAATAGTAGAGAAAGTGATTGTACTAAAAGCTGTGTCGAAAGGCCTATAGAGTTCATGGGAGCGATTTTACTGACTGCTGAAATATAACTGAACAGGCACAAACACTGCACACAGAACGAAAAACCTTAAGACACGTTATCGTTTCTATAGTAACAGCTTATGAATAATTCTTAATAACATGATGTTAAGTATGGGTAAAAGACACACAAGAATATGTAAAGAATAATACACCTCCATACTACAACTGCATACTACACCTCCATACTACACTCCATACTACACCTCCATACAACTACATACTACACCTCCATACTACATCTCCATACTACACCTCCATACTACACCTCCATACAACTACATACTACACCTCCATACTACACCTCCATACTACACCCCCATACTACACTTCATACTACACCTCCATACACTCCATACTACACCTCCATACTACACTACATACAACTACATACTACACCTCCACACTACACCTCCGTACTACAACTGCATACTACACCTCCATACTACACTACATACAACTACATACTACACCTCCATACTACACCTCAATATTACACTCCATACAACTACATACTACACCTCCATACTACAACTACATACTACACCTCCATACTACACTCCATACAACTACATACTACACCTCCATACTACAACTACATACTACACCTCCATACTACACTACATACTACACCTCCATACTACACTTCATACTACACCTCCATACACTCCATACAACTACATACTACACCTCCATACTACAACTACATACTACACCTCCATACTACACTTCATACTACACCTCCATACACTCCATACTACACTCCATACAACTACATACTACACCTCCATACTTCAACTATATACTACACCTCCATACTACACTTCATACTACACCTCCATACAACTACATACAACTACACACTACACTCTATACAACTACATACTACAACTCCATATGACATCTACATAGTACAACTCCATACTACACCTCCATGCTACATCTCCATGGTACACTCCATACTACACCACTATACTACAAATACTACACTTCTAAACTACACTTCATTCTACACCTCCATACACTCCATACAACAACTACATACTACATACACCCTCACCTCCATACATACACCCTCACCTCCATACTACACTCTATCCTGCACCTCCATACTACACCTCCATACTACCACTCCATACTACAACTACATATTACAACTCCATACTACACCTCCATACTACACTCCATACAACTACATACTACACCTCCATACTACACCTCCATAATACACTCCATACCACACCTCCATACTACACCTCCATACTACACTTCATACTACACTCCATACCACACCTCCATACCACATACTACACCTCCATACCACACCTCCATACCACATACTACACCTCCATACCACACCTCCATACTACACCTCCACACTACATACTACACCTCCATACTACACCTTCATACTACACTATTCTACACCTCCATACTACCACTCCATACTACAACTATATATTACAACTCCATACTACCCTCCATACAACACTCCACACAACAACTCCCTTATATCCACTGTTAGTCGCTTCACTGCTTTGCTTCTCCATTGTTGCTCATCCTTTTCACTTGGGCTCATCCCATCTGGTGTCTTATCAACAGTCCCTAAGCTTCCTGCCAACACTAACTGAAAATAAATGACGTCCAGGGTGGAGAATGTAGTGAATTACAGCAAAAAGACAAAATGATTAGTGTTTTGCTTGTTTTCCACAACATCAGCAAGCTTCTATTTATCTCAGAATCAGGTCATACAGGGCACATATTTACATCCTGCACCTGATGGAAACACGTCGCTGTCGTCATTTTAGGATATAGGACACTGAAGAACTTTTGATTACTCCATGCACACAAAACAGACACAAATCTGTCTATTTGCATGTTAACTGTTACCATAAAAAGCAACCAAATCCCTTATAATCCGCTGGCCTTGTCACTTTTATGACCTTCAGACTGTATTTATCCAGCTGACTGACGTCCTTACGTTTAAAGAATTATTTCCCTGTACCGGTTTTAATCTTTAAGGTCAGCTGGGTCGGGGGGACGACCGCTTTCTAGAAACTGTTTTGTGCATTTCTGAGCTGTGAGGAGGTAACGAGGTGCCTGTGCTTGAGGCTGCTCTGTGAGAGCAACAGTGTAGTGCGTCATTGAAGCCTTACAGAAAGCGATGCAGACAAGCACTGTGCTCCCTCACTGCCTAAGTGCACGCTTGAAATTCAGCACTCACTGCCTGCGCGTTTCACACACAATAACAGATGCTGTCGCCCGCAAGAGGCGCAAGAAACCCTGAGGCCTCCGAGCACCCAGCAGTGTGAAACCAAGCTCCGCTGCCCCATTTGCCATTTCGACGGTAAACAGGAAACATTATGGATCTCTAGCAATCCTGTAGTATCGCAAGAAATCGCTCAAGCCGAATGAGCTCACGCAGAAATGTCAGAGTAAACCTACATCAGCACAGTTGTCTCACCACCCACTGGCAACATTTCAGAGAATCGTGTCACTTGAATTCTCCATCGGTTTATAAAACACATCTCTTGCTGGTTGTTTTGCGGGAGGAGCCTCAGGTAAACAGAATGCATGTACAGTATACCAGCAACAGCCAGTCGTGAGATCAGATGGAAGGCATGGCAATGAAAATATTATCTTTAACCGCAAGGACTCCTAACAATAAGAATGATATGGGGGCAACCGGTACACAAAGCAAATAATAGATATGTAGCTTTGGTGGAGGTATTGTAATCACCGGCATTTGTCCATCGGTCCATGTATTTGTTTCTCAGTTTATCTGTGACCAAAATCTTGACCATCCTCATGCACTGTTTTTCACCAAATTTGGTGGGAACACTACCCGTCCTGAATCTCAGACAAGACATGATTTAGGAATGTTAAGGTCAAAGGTGAAGGTCAGAGCAAGATTATAACTTTGAAACTTTGCCTTCCTTCTGGTTTCTCTCTTTTTAGTTTTTAGCCCCTGCTTGCACCAAGCACTAATAAACTCTTCTTTTACCATTTCACTGTTATGAGCATACCTAAAAACCCCTCTCTCTCTCTCTCTCTGTGCGTGTGCCTTTTTGCTGAGGTACACATGCCTCTTCTGGGATGCCGGTGATCCTGATCCTCCTGATCCTTCTGCTTTGTGAGTCCTGTGGTCTGTCCTGGTTTGCTAATACTGGCTGGGGTTCTCATCTTGGAAACCCCTCGCTCCTGCTGATGAAGATCCATATGGGCACTCAGAGACAGTGAAGATGACTTTTCACTGCTGGTGACATACACTCTCTTGCTACAATTATTTAGGACTTACGGTTGTGGTATAACCAACCGGACCACATGTTGGACAGTAATGAGGTTTCTATTATATGGTTTGTATTTTTTGGTTTCACCCAAATGAGGATGGGTTTCCCTTTTGAACCTGGTTCCTCTTAAGGTTTCTCCCTCGTGTCAGCTGAGGGAGTTTTTTCCTTGCCACTGCCACCGCGGGCTTGCTCATTAGGGACATGTAGGGGTTGTAGAAAAATGTTTAAATTCCTTTTTAAGTGACTTTTACTGTGTAAAGCTGCTTTGCGGCAGCGTAATTTTAAGAAGCGCCATACAAATAAAACCGAACTGAATTGAAATCGAATTGAAACGAGTGCTGATATACATGCCATTACCATGGACCACGAATATGAAACCATATACGGACTTCCAAATGAGACAGTTACCTTCGACCTTGAGTGACCTTGAAAGGTGAAAATCAAGGTCACAGGATTTTTAAGCACTTAAAGCTTTAAAACGAATGCCCATAGACATTCCATTAATATGGAGCGCTAACATAAAACCATATACTAGCATCCAAATGAGATTCTTTTGAACTTGAGTGACCTTGAAAGGTCAAACTCAACCTACCTCGTAAAACCTTCAAACAAGAGGAGGTTTTTTTGTTTGTTTGTTTGTTTTTGCTAATTTGGTAACATTTGGTAACATTGGATAAAATGGATAAAACAATTAGGATGCATTATCCATGCTGCATGGAGAAGGTTACTCGCATTTTAAGGAGTTCTGTAGGTATAGCATTTTTTAGGAGTAGGTGTGGGATGGACAAAGAAGGAGGCCCATGCTAATTTACACATTAATGCACAACTATGTTGTCAAATCATTTTTAAAAGAAAACAAAGTGCTGGAGGTTCTTTTTTGTCCTTAGTATGTTGGGGGGCGCAAACTTTTGATTAATTGTATTAGTGCTCTTCGTGTCTAATATGTTAATTACAGAGTCTTAATGTAAACAGTAAATCTATAGTACATTAATTATGTATGGTGCCTGGGGTTATAATTAGACATCCAGTGTTTATTATATCTATGGGAACTGTCTAGAAAATAACACAAGGACTATGTACAGCAGGCCGTAGTATGAGGCCAGACGTGCTGGTTTGAGTATTTCGGAAATGATCTCCTAGGCTTTTCCTGGTCTGTTACAGAATAGGTAATACGGAAGGGTATGAAATATAACCACTAATACAACTAGAAGTACTCAGAGAGGGCAACCATCCATGAAGCCAAAACAAAAGCCAAAAAACTCAAAGTAGACAGCACCCCCTGCTGGGCCTGTTGTAATACCAAACTTCCATAAAAATGTTAAAGAATCTTTTAAAAATTCCTGGATACAAAATCTGATCCGGATTGTTTCCCGAAAATCTAATGGGGTGTTACTTGGGCTATACTTCACTCCTCAACAAAATCAAAATCAGAATCTGTTGCATAAAATTGCGAGCAAATGAAAATGCTTAGAAAATGTAGTGAACGGCCAGCAAATCATTAACTTACAGTGTATTTTTGTTGTAAAATGTATTTGAATGGCGGCATAGTGGTGTAGAGTTTAGCACATCCACCTCACAGCAAGAAGGTCCTGAGTTCGATTCCCTTGCTCACGCGTTTCTGTTTGGAGTTTACCCCCCCCCCCCACCCGTTCTTACATAGGTTTCCTCTGGGTACTCCAGTTTCTTCCCACAGTCCAAAGACATGCACATCACGGTAACTGGCTGTTCCAAATTGCCCATAGGTGCAAGTGTGAGTGTGAGTAGTCACACTCTGGCGAGCTGTTCAGAATATACCCCGCCTTTGCGCAGTGTTGGCTAAAATAGGCTCCAATCTCCCCAATAAGTGGGTGAGTAAGTTTCTTTGAGCTATGTATGAGGCAGTGAGCGAGCAAGTGTAAGAAACATTGACATTGCTGATCCAGAAGAAAATAAAACCACAGCGCAGTACCTGTAAAGGATGGAATTACCCTCGCACGCCATGTAAAACTAATCTTATCCCAGCAGGCCTTTTCTTATTGCAGAATGTCCTTGCTGGTGATCACAAACCATAATCCTTAGTAGCCGTGCTGCAGAAGACGAAAATATGCTACGGTGATCTCTGACTGGGTTAAACTGCAGACGAAGCAAACTTTTCTCCCCCGCCACCATCATTTCCCAGTCTCCGCTGTTATTAAAGGTTGCATTTACTGTCACTGTTCCTTCTTCGAAATCCTCCCAGCAGGGCCGTAAAGGAGACGAATATAGGAGAGGAGGGTGATGCCTGTCTCCATCAACATGATGGATGAGGTAACGAGCTCAAGCAGAGGTCACAGTGGACTGAATATACAGTATGTGCCGCACAACCGGAGTTCTTGAACTTTTTTAATCGTGCGCTCTCATTTTATGGCGCCCAAAAGGTACGGTGATGTTCAGACAACATCACATCAAACTCATAAAAAAGAGGCTAGCCATGGCATCTAATTGCTTGGTACGAATTAACAGCAACTGGCTCTCAATTTAAGAACTGACATTTTCTAGTGAAGGGCTCACCTAGCAGGCAAATAAACCCCGCCCAAACTCAAGTATGGTCAGTCTTTAATTTCATCCCAATAATCAACATGAATTCGATATTCAAAATATATTCACTATTTCAGCACGTCCGCCTCACAGCAAGAAGGCCCTGGGTTCGAGTCCCAGGTGCATCATTATTTTAGTATATATTACATGGGAACATAAAAAGCAAACTAAAACAAGGTGATTATTGTTTATTTTTATATATTTTAACCATGACAGAGCCCCACGCTCCGAGCAAAGCTAAGCGCTATGGCGCTTGAGGCGAGTTTTAGTTCACATTACACTGAAACTGAAATGAGATTTATGTTTGTAAGTAACCATGACAAACCATGAGTGTCGGCTATTTTGATTCAAGGATTATCCACTTGGGATAATGTTTTTTAATCCACAGATAATAGACCAATCAGATTACTGGTGTACTTTATAGGAAGATGCTGTATTCTGTGCGATGATCATTTTAAGTGTGTTTGAGTTTGAAATATCCCGGCTGGGAAAACTGCTGCGGTGGCAGTGAACTCAGTAGCACTCCTGGGCTGAGCAGTTACTGATGTGAAGTTGCGATAACTCAGTTTAATGTGATATATAAATAACTAAATACATATGTACATTTCTGCTTCTTTTTCTATTTTTGTTTTGCTGATATCATTTCACTTTCAATCAAACAACTGCTGCGTAAAACGTATCGCTTACAACAGATTTAACATGGAATACAGAAGCCTGTTCAAGCAGAGATGAACAAAAACGTCCATCTTTTCGGACATGAACCAGATTAATCACTGTAATGAGGATCTCATTCACTCACTCTTTCTCTCTCTCTCTGCATTTTTCTCGCTCCAAGCATGTAGATACAGAGCGAGCGAAAACGGGGTTAAAGGTCATGGCAGCGGCTTTTATTGACGCACACTTTGCATTCAGGGAGATCTCTCTCTCTCTCTCTCTCTCTCTCTCTCTCTCTCTCTCGTAAGTGTCTGAATGCAGTCACCTCCTGCTCTCTAATTGAGTCTCCAGGGCGATAAAGGAAAGAGGAGAGGAGTTGAGACGGGATGATCCTGAGAGAGGAGACACACCAAAAGGGCATCGAGTGATAAAATACAGACTGCGAAAGAGGAGTTGGTGTTTCTCTGACTCACTCTCTCACTCACTCACCATCTCACTCACTCACTCTCTCATCAACTCACTCACTCTTTCACTCACTCTCACTCTCTCACTATCTCACTCACCCTCTCACTCCCTTACTCACTCTCTCACTCACAATCTCATCCACTCATTTCCACGCTTTCACTGACTCTCTCACTCACTCTCACTCACTCACTCTCTCACTCACTCACTCACTCACTCTTTCACTCTCTCACTATCTCTCTCACCCTCTCACTCCCTTACTCACTCTCTCACTCACTATCTCATCCACTCACTCACTTCCACTCTCTCACTGACTCTCTCACTCACTCACTTACTTTCACTCACTCACTATCTCTCTCACCCTCTCACTCCCTTACTCACTCTCTCACTCACTATCTCATCCACTCACTCACTTCCACTCTCTCACTCTCTTTCACTCACTATCTCACTCTCACTCAAAATCTCATTCTCTCACTCTCTCACCCGCTCACTCACTAGCTCACCCACTCACTCTGTCTCTCGCTCACTCACCCACTTTCTTACTCACTCACACACCTTACACACGTTTTGTCCTTTCATCGTCTCCCTCCCTCCTTCATTAGTTTTCTCACTTTCTAAACACCCCTCTCATTATCTTGCGACACTCCCTTATTATCCTATTTTCTTACTCACTCCCTTATTATCCCACTCTCTCCTTCGTAAACGTACTTGCTCCCTTAGCATCCCCTTACTATCTCACTATTACCCTGTTCTCTAATATTTTATCTCATTCATTTTATCATTTCCTTACTCACTCCTTCAAAATCATTTACTGCCTTATTATTTTTCACTTCATCAATAATTACCTCACTCACTTCATTATTATCTCACTAATGTAACACTATCTCACTCCCACTATTCCAGTCCCTTATAATCTCAGTTATTTATTATCTCAATTATCTACTATATTATTACTTACCTTTTCATTATCTCGTTTAGTACCTCATCAGTTTAGTCACCCACTTACTTCCCGCCTTATTATCTTGCTTACTTTCTCATTATCTTGTTCACTCTAATATCACTCCCTTATTATCTTACTTTAGTATCACTGCTTCATTATCTTACTCTCTTGAGTATCACTTCCTTATTGTCTCACTCCCTCTAGTATAAATTCCTCACTATCTCACTCCCTGCAGTATACATTCCTCATTATCTCACTCCCTTTAGTATCACTCCTTCATTATCCCACTCTTTCCAGTATCGTTTCCTCATTATCTCACTCTCTCTAGTATCACTTCCTCATTTTCTCACTCTCTCTAGTATCATGTCCTCATTATCTCACTCTCTCTAGTATCACTTCCTCATTATCTCACTCTCTCTAGTATCACTTCCTCATTATCTCACTCTCTCCAGTATCACATCCTCATTATCTCACTCTCTCCAGTATCACTTCCTCATTATCTCACTCTCTCCAGTATTGCTTCCTCATTATCTCACTCTCTCCAGTATCGCTTCCTCATTATCTCACTCTCTCCACTATTGCTTCCTTGTTATCTCACTCTTTCCAGTATCGTTTCCTCATTATCTCACTCTCTCTAGTATCACTTCCTCATTATCTCACTCTCT
>JAQMYF010000004.1:4484324-4516512 GCA_030014195.1 Neosilurus mollespiculum
GAGAGAGAGAGGGGAGAGAGAGAGAGAGAGAGAGAGAGAGAGAGAGACAGAGAGAGAGGGGGGGGGAGAGAGGGGGGGGAGAGAGAGAGAGAGAGAGAGAGAGAGAGAGAGAGAGAGAGAGAGAGAGAGAGAGAGAGGTGATAATGGGTCATGTTCATGTTACGATATTCGATCACTGAAAGGGTTCAACACTAAATTTAGTAAGGAAAACCGATCAGCCTGGATGACTGAAGAGACGCTGACTGAATTCTCTGTTATGTTAAAAAGGTGATCAGTTCTTCTGTTCAGCTGGAAAACGACAGCATGCAGCATTACCGAGGTTTTGGGTTTTGGTTTGAATTCACTCTGTAACATCACTTTCTAAAACGTCAGCCAACGTTTTTAGCCCTCAGGTGTCTGGAGAAACACAAAAGGGATTTCAAGAGGAAAAAATATCCAAAATTAATGCTGTTTCTGTTTGAAAATCATGTCCACTTTATCTTTGCTGAGCAGAGCTTCATCTGATACCCGTGAACATGCTGCAGGTATCTGGAAAGGAGACCCAGGCTCTAAATCTGATTTTAACTGAGCTGAGATGATTCTAGTAATATATTCAACCAGAGAGAAGTGTATCGGTGGTCTGTTTCTGCCGACAGTATGGAGCTAGACAGAAGTATATGGCACTGCAGGAACTATATACATGTAAGAACGTTTAACCCTTTTGTACACTTACGTGAGCCTAAGCTTTAGAATCTTAAACACTGCGATTTGATTGGCTAGATGCATCCACAATGTTTCTAAAAATAGCTTTGTTTGAAACTGTAAATAAATAAAGTTTATCTTGCTACCCATGTATCGATCTAGATAGATAGATAGATAGATAGAGAGACAGACAGACAGATGGATAGATAGAGAGACAGACAGACAGATGGATGGATAGATAGACAGACAGAAAGATAGACAGACAGACAGATAGATAGAGAGACAGACAGACAGATATATAGACAGACAGACAGACAGACGGATAGACAGACAGAGAGACAGACAGATAGATAGACAGAAAGATAGACAGACAGATAGATAGATAGACAGATAGATAGATAGATAGATAGATAGATAGATAGATAGATAGATAGATAGATAGATAGATGATTATGGTGCTTGTAAGCATGAGATTTTATGTAACTGGAACTTTACAGATTTTAGTTAAATACCTCGGCCTGTAATACCCCAGTATAACGTACCTCTTACCGTTCACCCTGCATCGTCCCTTTAAACCGTCGAAACTAAACAGGAAGTTCAATGCTAGAAGGAAAGCATTATTCTGACCTACTCATAAATCAAACAAATTGGGGTTTATTGTGTAGTACATCACCTTGACCAGAACTGCTTTCAATTTCAGGCAGTGCGAAATGAGAATATGTCTTTAAAAAAAAACCAACCTTCATCTTATTAGAGTCACAGGGAGGCTAGAACAAAGGCGCGGTACACCCTGTACAGCATGCCAGACCATCACAGAGCCAACACACACACAAGACGGTCCACACACACATTTACTCCTACTAGCGATTTGGAACAGCTAATAAGCCTAATGTGTGTGTGCAAATGACAGCACAGGACTAGAACACATGGCATGAACCCAAAACAAAATGACATCAGGAGCTCTCGGAACACTCAGACCTGTGCCACATGCTGAGAGAGGGGATCTGTGATACAATACAATGGTGCTTTTCTAAGCTCCGGATTTTACCCCTCAGCTGGTTATGGAGGGGTATTGTTGTTGGCTTGGCGAGCGGGTGGGCGGGCAGGTGGCCGGGTGGGCGGCAGGAGAGTAACGTTGTCCGGGCCATTACTCGGCTCACGCACAGGCCAGCTTTCTAAAAATTTGCATAGGCACTCCATATGAGCTAAACCTATGAGTGTGGTAGCTAATTTGCATATGTGACCTTTGACCTTGGCACAGTGACCTTGAACATATAAAGTTTGCCCGGGCCATTGCTCGGCTTATGTGCATGATAGCTTTCTGAAATTTTGCATAGGTACTCCCTATAAGCAAAACATGTGCATGGGGTAGCTAATTTGCATATGTGACCTTTGACCTTGGCACAGTACCCTTGAACATATAAAGTTTGTCCTGCGCTTCAGGTGTCCTGTCTGAGGAGTTGTGACTTCCTATAGAACGCCAATTTTTTTTTTTTATCCCAGCAGAAGGTATACTGAGAGCGGGGGAGAGGTATGAGATGTGGCGTTTTTCACTTCAGGGTTCCACATGAATGAATCCAAATGGATTTTCAATTTTCTGGGCAGTGGGTTGGGAGGTTGGTGGTGGGGCAGAGCACTGGACCTTGCTACCAAACTCGGTGTTCCTACTCCTTACTGTCTTGAAGAATATTCCTAACCAAGCAAATGGGTTCGAGAACAATTACAAGTGCTTCCAAGGTTTCTTATTAATAAAGATGCCTTCAGCTATTTAAACAGAGCGACTGCTGAGCTAATTCTTGCTAATTTACAACGAACTGGAAAATCAAGGCTATTTTTGATTTTACTGGTTAATGGGCGGTCCTGGGTTCGAGTCTTGGACTCAGCAAGGGTGTGGAGTTTGCATGTTCTCCCATGCTTGCATGGGTTTCCCTCAGGGAACTCTGGTTTCCTCCCAGAGTTCAAAGTTATGCACATAGGCTAACTGGCTATTCCAAATGTGAATGGTTTTGTGTGTGGTGGTCCTATGATGGACTGGCAAGCTTTTTGGGGTGTAGGCTGCCTTCACCCAGAGATAGTTGTACCTCTTCAAAAATATTCTGCTCTAAAGCCCTCAGCGTCTCATTTCTGAGGTCTTGGACCATGAGGAACCCAGACCAGTGCGAGGGTGGAATTAGCTGAACAGACAGTGTTACATATATTGAGGAAATTGAGAGCCGGGCTGGTGATCTGAGCCAGATTTGATTGCAAGCAGCTGGCCTGGAAGAGGAGCAAAAGGATAGTTGAGGGATCGAAGAAGATCAGGAAGGAAAGGGCGGAAAAAGAGCACAATGATGGGGCTGCTAATAAGCGGATATTGCTCTGAAGGGTGCAGGCAATATGAAGGAGAGTCCTGCAGCTGTGTCACTGTCAGCATAACTCTCAGGAGACTGGCCCATCTGAAAAAAAAGCTGTTCTCCTCATTAATACTATATCTAGATGCGATTGAGTACTCAGGAAAAGCCAATTATAGAAAACGAGGAGTCTTTTTGATTTTTTATTTTTTTTTTCGAAGCAAGATGCCACTCCAGCTGTGAACATTTACACAAATCAATCTTCAGTTCCTCAGCTGGAAATTAAGCAGCCTGCAGGAGCGTTTTGCATTCGCGACACTGTTCGGAGAATGTCATTTGTGCAAACGTCATGTAGTAACAAATTAGCAGCCAGCACAGCTACAGGAAGGAAACTATAAATAAATAAATAAAATGTAAAAAAATTTTACATACCTCGGGGTAGCACCAACATTTTATATTGAACTTACCAAAAATATTTTGAGTATAATTGAATAGAAGCTGCATTTAGTGAGTCAATTATATTCAGTTTTTTCATTCCAAGAAAAAAAAAAACCTGGGATGATGCTTTGCTTTCGTGTGCTATCGATCAAAAATCTAATCACACCATGAAATCAGTGGAACTAATCCATGGATATGACCTTGACAATGATTAAAACTAACGCTCCACCTTACGCCATTGCCTTCTGCTAATCTTTAAAACCGAATGATGCTGAATGCTTTAGAGGCTGCAGTGTGACGATATATTTAATTGAAAGGCAGCAGGAACAGGAAGATAACACCAGCTAGCAAGCGATTATTACATAACAGCAATCATTTAGCCTATGGGGTGACACAGAGGCACACTGTTTAGCATGTCCGCCTTAAGGTGGAAAAATCCTGGGTTCGTGTTCCGAGCTCCCGCGCGTTCCGTGTTGAGTTTGCAGGTTCTCGCCGTGCTTGCGTGGGTTTCTTCTGGGTACTTCAGTTTCCTCCAACGGTCCAAAGACCTGCCAGAGTAACTAAGATAGGCTCCAGGCGCCCTGTTAGTTTTTAATAGCAAATAGACTTGGTAGAAAGAAGATTATTCTTATGTGCTATTTTCTGATAACAGGAAGCTCTGGTGGCCGTTATCTCTTGCTTACAAGTAGTCAAGCGCCTCAGCGTTAAGAGGTAAAAACTCCCCGTAAACCATTTAGGGAGACAAGAAAAGTATAAAAAAGCAAAGAAATAACTCAAAGACGGACATTTAGTCAAGGAGACTAAAGGTGCATGAAAAATAAGCGACGGATGCGGGTGTAATTCCTACAAGAACTACAGATCTATCAGCGTAGAAAGATGGACTAGACTAGATTCAACACTCAATAGAAAAAGAAACATGATGTGTCAAAATAAATTGAATTCGGGGATGATTCATGATAGGTTAGCCATCGCTTTACACACACAAAAAAAACCTCAGGTGTTCAAATAGTTTTGCATTGGTCATGCTACCTGCACTGGAACTGTGCTCCGACAAGGGACGTACATCTCCATCGAGAAGTATTACAGACAATCTGATTCATTAAAGACATGATATTGTGCAAAAGAACAAAATGCTTTGCAATTCAGTACGGATCTCTTTCTCCTCCATGATAGTCTTCCACGTGATTCGATTAGGGAGCAGCATGAGAGGGGACTTTTATTTTGAAATCCCAGTCGGCGCTATGGCAAGTGAGCTACAGGGACTTTGATTTTGAAATCCTGTTGTAGCTAGTAGTGGAGATGAAGCACACTCAAGAAACAGTTTAGCAAGGAGGAATCAATCTAAATATAAAATTATGTTCAAATATTTTTGGTCACGTTTTTAAATAGTAAATAAATATAAATAAATATATATTATTTGCTAAAGGTGAGGTGGACATCCCTGAGACGGAACATCATCCCCCCATTATCCCCCTCGCTTCTGGTGAATAATACTTATTTAGTATATACTACATGGGAACAAACAAAAATCCTACAATTCCTAATTCAGAATGTGTTTTGTTCATTTATATTTATATAATAGTCAGTTCCTCTACAGTACATGGATAGGTATGTAAAAAAAAAAAAGTGTTTGCGGGCAGGGATTGCATCACTAACCATAATTTTATCTGTACTGGGCTTCCCAAGCACTCAGGCGAACTGTTTTCATAAGTAACGCTGGACCCGGTTCAGCTCTGGAGACAACCAATTAGAGCTACAGGAATGTGTCCAAACAAGAGGCTTCCGTGATGTGTTTGTGACCACAACTGACACCGAGAAAACAAACCGTCTTTCAGTTCTTTCAGGCGTGACACTGAGACGCCATGGAGTGACCGACCAACCAAGTACGATGTCTGCGTCCCCCCATGCACTCAGCATGAATTTCAGGGTCTCCCGAATGTTAAGTGAGAAATAAATCTCCACTTACAGGACAGTAGAACAAGCACATTTACATAAACCTGCTAGTGAGCTACTGAACAGAGCTGAATTAGCACCTTGTGGCCAATCAGAGGAGAGAATTCTGAGTGTGCTGCTTTAAATGGAAATAAAGTACCGCGTCATAGGGGAGATAAACTCCGTTGCCATCTTTTGTGTTGTCATGGATGTCCCGGATATGCGCATGTATCATGTGATACTGGTCATTTGCGCTAGAGGTGCCTATATGTGCAAATGATACAGCAGCTCATTAATGTACCCATGCACCAAGTGGCTGGGGGCGGAGGGGGAGTTTGGTGTGGGGGGGACGTGATTTATTGCCCACGATACTCCACATCCTCAGAGAAGTGTCGCCTCCACATGCTCAGAGAACAACATCGCCCGTAGTACAGTGCTTAGAATTCAAACTCATTTAAATACTTGATTCTGATTGGTCATTCCTGATACGGTATTCAATATCATTGAATGTGTGGCCCGGTGGTGTAGTATCTAGCACGTCCGCTCGCAGCAACAAGGTCCTGGGTTCGATTCCTGGGCTCAGCAAGGGTGTTTCCATGTGGAGCTTGCATGTTCTCTCCATGCCTGTATGGGTTTCCTCAGGGTACTCCAGTTTCCTCCAACAGTCCAAAAACATGCATGTTAGGCTAACTGCCTGTTCCAAATTGCCCCTAGGTGTTAAGATGAATGGTTGTGTGTTGTGGCAGTTCAGGGAATACAACGCCTTCGCCCAGTGTTGGCTGAGATAGGCTCCAGCCTCCCCGCAACCCGAGTAGATTTAAGCCGTTCCGCAAATGAGTAGGAGAGTGAGAATGTAATTAATCTCTCTATAACGGACCGTTGCTGAGTATTACAGTCGGTAAGTCGCCCTGGATGAAATACTATGAAGACCAGTTCAAGGTGCATACACACCCTCACACCCATATCCACACTGTATTTTAATCTCTGTCACTCTCGCCGTGTGCGCCATGTGCATCCTTTCCTGATGAGTCAGTAATTATGTTTTGGCATGTGCCTTAATCACGAGCCTGTGGCTGTATGAAATGCACAGCATGCAGGACTGAAGCTTGAGGAGGTATCAGCCTGACCTTGTCTTTCCTTTGCTACTGTGGTCACGTGGGTGCTGTATTTAAGATGGAGAGGTGTTATTTGAGTCGGAGGAATGTTTTTTTACTACATATAAAAAGGGGGATAACAAAACCACAAAGGCAGAGGCTGTTTAATACATCACATTCTCCGGTAGAAGTCATGCATGTCTGATTTTGATACGGGGAGCATGATGGCGTAGTAGTTAGCACGTCCGCTAACCACTTACAACAAGGAGGTCCTGGGCTCGGGCATTTCTGTGTGGATGCACTGCGTGGGATTCCTCTAGTAATTCCGGTTTCCTCCCACACTTCAGACATAAACATTAGGCTAACTGGCTGCTTCAAATTGCCCCAAGGTGTGGATGTAAGTGTTAATGGTTATGTGTTTGTGTTGGCCCTGTTCGGAGTGTTTCCCCACCTCCGCCCAAAGTCGGCTGAAGTAGGCCTCAGTTTCCCTGCGACCATGATAGGATTAAGCAGTTTGGCAAATGAGAGAGTGATTGATTGATTAGTGGTTCAGGGAGCATGACTCCTGGGCTCGGTGAGGAGTTTTCACCTTCTCCCCGTGCTTGCGTGGATTTCCTCCTTGTACTCTGGTTTCCTCCCAACGCCCAAAGATATGCACATTAGGCTAATTAGCTGTTCCAACTTGCCCCTAGGTGTGGATGTGTGCATGAATGGTTGTGTGTGTTGGTCCTTTGATGGTCTGGTGAGCTGTTCAGCTGTTCACTCCCCCCCCCCCCACCCCCCAAGAACCAACTGCATTGCGATTTAACGCTAATATTCTCAAACACCATAGACGAGTAGCCGTACAAGGAGGAAAGACAGAAAACATACTGCAGCTGCTGTGAAGATATAATACAATGAAAATGTTAAACCTCTTCAAAAGCTTATATTTGTTAAATTAGCATAATGCAAACTGCACAATAAACTATCACACATTCACCTCAGGAGATAATGGGCCTCATTTATCAAGCTGGATATAAATAGACTTCGGCATAATTGATTTGTTTATTTATTTGTGTGTTTACATTAAAAATGGTCTTCTTCATAAAAAAAATGTCATTCATTTGGAAGATATTTTTTTTCTCGCATTCTAATCCTACATTAATTTGCATAAATTTATGCTTAAGAAAATGTTAACCTTGATTGATCAAAGTTTGAAGGTTTTAATCGCATCATGTGTGATAAGGTACAAGTTTTTATCCTGCTGAAGTCTGTCTGTTGTTTTTTTTTTGTTCGTTTGTTAACTATGAACGGATTCTGATGAATTTCTTTGAAGAGATGAGGCATGGTCTAAAGATGCGCTCATACAATAATGATCATTATCCTGATATCAGCGACATTCCGATATTATTCTGATGTTATTCCGATGTTTCAGATAATTGTGCTCCGCTATGTGCCGATGCTCTCCGATTGTTACCCAATGTGATGCCGATGTCATATTGATGTTTCACCCGATGTTATTACGGTCTATACCAATGTCACTCCGATTTGTACCGATGTTTCCGATGTGTCTCCGATATTGTATTAAAAAACACATAAACTTACCATAAAATGTGACCAGAATTGCGACACGGTGGCGTAGTGGTTAGCACATCCGCCTCACAGCAAGAAGGCCTGCGTTTGATTCCCAGCTCGGGTGTTTCTGTATCGAGTTTGCATGTTCTCCCCGTGCTTGCGTGGGTTTCCTGTGGGTACTCCGGTTTCCTCCCACAGTCCAAAACATGCACAGTAAGCTAGGTGCGAGTGTGAACGGTTGTGTGAGTCTTGGCCCTGCAATGGCCTGGGTGTACCCCACCCTTGTCCAGAGTTGGCTGAGATGGGTGCCAGACTCCCCGCGACCCTAATTAGGATTAAGCGGCTTATGAAATGAATGAAATGGTGATGTGCACGGAATCACTCCCAATGTCCATCCCTATTTAACTCTTCCCCAAAGTTTTCATTGTATATGGATGTTTTCCAGTGTGAACCAATATAATCGGAGTATGATCAGTGTTCATTGGGATCATGATCAGTATGGTGTGCGCGCACCTTTAGTAACACTGTTGGATTTTGGTGGTGATCCGGATCACTGGGAATATTTTAAAGAATTCTTTACCATTGTGGTATAGAGGCAATTTTAACAATTTTACATTCAACTCCATAAGTAAGGACGACAATACTTCACATAAGATCTATTACAAGAGTGCATATCAACAGATTGTACCGAAAGAGGGGAAATGAGCTACCTTGGTGGAGGTTTGCGCTCTCCGATTGCTTCTAGTGTTGTATATGGATTACACTGTCAAGTTTAAATCGGTAACACGTTTCAGATACTCACTCAAATTTTATACCATTTTAAGACAACCAAGTCTACTTGTTCAATTAAAATAAAACATAAAATAAAAAAATAAAATAAAATGTCTGCCTCACATCAAGAAGGTCCTGGGTTTGATTCCCGGAGTTTGCACATTCTCCTTACGCTCGTGTGGGTTTCCTCCGGGTACTCCGGTTTCCTCCCACAGTCCAAAGTCATACACATTAGGCTAAATGACTGTTCCAAATTGCCCCTAGGTGTGAGTGTGAGTGGCTGTGTGTGTTTCCCCTGCAGTGGTCTGGCAAGCTGTTCAGGGTGTACCCCACCCTTGCCTAGTGTTAGCTGAGATAGGCTCCAGCCTCCCCATGACCCTAGAGGTATCAGCAAATGAGTGAGTGAGTGAAATGAAGTCTATAATTATCCAAATTCATTTTAATGCCAACACATCATCGACTAACATAATGACCAGTTGTTAAACATGCATTTCTTTCAGTTCTGATTTGTGGTCCAGTACCGTCCATCTGTGGAACACCACAGGAAACCCAAAAAGAATCCAATGAACCATTCCAAGCTGTCCAAGCTCCAATCCTACTTTGGTATAGCTGTGTAGAGAAGGCTGAGGTTGTATCCACTCTAAGCATTCAATATTCTTTGTACGCGTTTTCTGGCCACAACCTTCAGATTTTGTCTGGCTACAGTTAAATGCATGCAGATGGTCATTCTCCAGGTCAGTCAAACAGGCTCTTTTTGTGGTTTCGGGCCGCATTTATTAAGGAAATGATTCAGATCCACCACAGAACCTAGTGGTCTGGCTTCCGATATAATGTGCTGGGTAGATGGTACACTTTGGCAAGCAGATGAGTTTTGGAACAGGTTCTGAATTGATAAGTGTGTGTAACCATCAGAGGGAAGGGATTCCAGAGAGAAACTGCTAAATGCTATTCACAGAAGTGGGTCTGAGCTCATCTGTGAAGCAGACATTATTTTTCTGTGGCTTAAACAACGCGAGCTCAGCAGCACAGCCTGTCACTGCTGTGACTCATGATCTAAACCTGAATTTTAAGAGTATTAAGCATAACTAAGAACAGGGGTTGGACTGAAGGCTTCATTTCACTTATGCAAACACACACTTTTCATGGTGAGCTTGGCAAGGAAAGTGGATAAACCATCTATAAAACTTATTCACCCATCCTACTGTATGAAGTATTCAGCCATTGTGTTTTTCTTTTCTTTGTTTTTTCAATTTTGTTGGAGTAACCAAAGGAAACCCACACAAGTACAAGGAGAACATGCAAACTCCATACCGAAATGCCCTCGCCGAGCTTGGGACTTGTACCCAGGACCTTCTTGCTGTGAGGAGCACCGTGCCGTCCCTCCCTGCACCACTCTCACTAAGGGAAAACCTGGTTATTCAGTACATTCAGTTTATCAGCTGACTTTATTTATGTGCCACATAATGTTGCTGAGCCTTGACCTGACCAATTGAAGCAAGAATGCAAACTCCATACCGAAATGCCCTCGCCGAGCTTGGGACTTGTACCCAGGACCTTCTTGCTGTGAGGAGCACCGTGCCGTCCCTCCCTGCACCACTCTCACTAAGGGAAAACCTGGTTATTCAGTACATTCAGTTTATCAGCTGACTTTATTTATGTGCCACATAATGTTGCTGAGCCTTGACCTGACCAATTGAAGCAAGAATGCCATTGAGATCACACGCTGTAATCAAGGCTAAAGGCGGTCAAACAAAATATTACAGTTCGGGGGTTTTTTTTGTTTGTTTTTTTTTGGCCTGGCAGTGTATTTCCGACATTCAGTATCTTCCTTAAACCTACAAGCTCCATAGTGTTGCTACATCTGCTGATTTGAAGGATGATTCCAATTAAAACTCATTCATTCACTTTCTAAGTCGCTTAATACTAATTAGGGTCGTGGGGAGGCTGGTGCCCATCTCAGACGACAATTGGCAAGGGCGGAGTACACCCTGAACAGCTCACCAGGCCATCGCAGGGCAAAACACACACATACACACACACAACCATGCACACTCACAATCACACCTAGGGCCTACTGTGCATGTGTTTGGACTGTGGGAGGAAAAAAACGGAGTACCTACAGGAAACCCACACAGAAACACTCGAACCCAGGCCTTCTTGCTGTGAGGCAGACCTACTAACCGCTGCGCCAATGTGCCACCCTGATACAAACACATAAGGAGGAATTCCAACAACAAGTCATGCTGTGTTGAAGTGAAGAACATTAACTTCCTTGCACAAAGCAGATACAAAGTTACTTAGAGTTTGGATAGCCAGTAAACAAATGATTGATAAAAAAAAAAAAAACAACAACAATCCTACAGCATCAGTCTCCGAAACACCTCCATCATCAGTCAATGGAAGTTTCCAACAAAGGAAATAAAACCCTTTGCCCTTCTTATCTATAGAACTGTGAGTAAACCGGAATGATGTGCAATTCCTGTTTAAATGATAATGCACACTCAGCCTTAAAATGAGAAAGCGAGTGAGAGAGAGACAGGTGTGTGGCAGAGATACAGAAAAATCAGTGCATGCTAGGTGAGAGACTGGAGGACAGAATGAGTGCTAGGAAAAAAGGGAGTAAGGGTGAGACAAAAAGAGAGCAAGAGAATACATGTCTTTTCCACTTCCACTAGGCTGATCTTAGTCTAAGAGTCTCTCGAGCTGATCATTAGTAGCTCCACATCCCTCACATTGAGAGTCCCCCTGAGTGTCGGACACACAGCTCTGCTTTAAAAAGCACATGAAAAATTCATACAGCTGAGAGAAAATAGCCACCAAGAGACTGTTAAAATGGCTAAATCAGGGGTGAGAGGGACATTTTGGGCTGTTTTTACCATCCAAAAGCGAGCATAGCATTTCACTGGATCAAGGAGGCAGGAGGCTCCTAACAGAGATTAAAAGACGGTTGTACTATTTATTTTTTCGAATCCCTTCAGTGGCAGATTAGCTATTAAGATCCATGATGGAATCCCCAAGCAGCAGATAAACTCCAGAAAGTGAGAGATTCACTAATTATGTAGGGATGCCAAGCAGGAGACTGATGCATTGGATTGTGTGCATCGTTGCCTCGGGTTGGTATAAGGCACTAATGGCTGAACTCAATTTCAATTAAGCCGATACTGACCTGACATTATCTATCAACCTTCCTCCAACAATCCACCAACAAACACCAACAAACACCAACATGTTCCTTCATATACCAGGAGACAGCAAAATTCATCATTTAACCAATCCATCAATAACTTTCCTCCAAGACCAACATTCGCATATAAAAAAAGGCAGCATTCATCACACATGAACTGTCAGAACCAAACCCTTCATCAACACCAACTTTAGCCAAACAGGCACCAACAAATCTTCATGAAACATCCAGCCAAAAAACACATTGGGTTTACCATCAAACAGCACTGTTTAACCTTCAGTGAAATCAGTCCTCTTAACCTTGCCTGAACACCGATCACATCAAACCATGCCTTAGTCAAACACAGCAGACTGAAGTACCGCCGATTTCCTTTAAATACCCAATATTCACTGACAAACAGTACCCCGTCATTAAAAAGCACCACCATATCTACCGAGTTGTGCAGCGACAAGGAGTGATTCTACCATTCTGGGGCTCGTGAGTTCAAATCCAGGTGGATGGACATGGGTGCTAATTGGCCAAGCTTCGGAAAGATCTGGGTGGCAGAAATCATGTGTCTCCGAATGTGCTTACCTTTGTTCTTCCCTGGTTATTGGTGGTTACGTGATAGGGTAACATATCAAGGTGGGAATTAGCTCTAACTACATTATGGGAGAAAAATAGCCAAACTCCCTGAAATAGAAGCACCTCCATACTCCATCAAATGCAATTAAACATTACCATTTAGCATTTACTACACACTAAAACATTTTCAAACATATACCAGTCTTCGATACAGAAACATCCATCAGCATCAGCATGTCCCAGTACTCCCCAATAGATCTCCAGTAAACACCAAACGTCTCTATATCAATCACCACCATTCTCCAAATACCCCTGTGTATGATTATCCTTTGGTTTCTACTCTTTAGAAAAAATTAGGGAGAAGACAGAAGAACCAGTATTAAAGGAGAGAACCGTTCTAAAGACTTCTAAACCGTCACACATCTGACAGGCCATTCCAGCAATTTGGTTTTTTGGTGATTGTGGGGGAAGTCCGGGAATTATGCACCGATGTACTGACTGTTCTCTTAATCCCGTTACTCAGTGTTTGTGTTGGCCAAGTCACCAGCAAGTACATGGGACCATCTCCAAAAACAACCAAAAAATCACCAGAACACATACAGCATGCCGAGCCAGGACCAGGGCCAGAAGGATGGGTGCATACGACGCTGTTCTTGGAGTCATTTGATTCTTTGAAGCAATGTGAACAAGCTAAACGTCTTTACTCATTCAGGCACTTTTGAAATACTATTTCGACGATGTTCCTTCACTCAAAGAGCCATCACATCATTCGAGAATAGTCCATTTCCATGAGCACAAATTGCCAATAAGATTAAAATGGCATGAGATTCTGCTGCCTTGTCAAGTTAATGTGTTTTGCATAAAGCTCAGAAGACCAGAGTTTAAGCTTTTAGATTTCAGTCTGGATTAAAATCAGAAATGAAAGGAAGAGAACGTGTCTAAATATTAATAGGACGACTCTCAGTAAAACAGCAGTGTTACATAAGTCAGAAAAAAAGAGCTTGTACCAGACAAACCTGGCCATCAGATTCTTAGAAATATCCTGCTTTGCTGAGGTCAGGATACTTGTATGAACAGTAGCCAGAACAAATTAAAAAATTATGTTATTTTAGAAAAAGATCACACACTATTTACAGTATTTGTAGAAATTTTAAAACCCATTTCCAATCCATTTTGTAAAGGTCATCATGTCGAGCTGTTTCTGCTTTATGGGTCGGTCGCCATTCAAGCAGACTGCTTGGTCTTGTGCAAATACAAAGAAAAGAACTTCCTGGAAGTGTTGCCAGGATGGCTACCATGTGGACAGATTTTACTAGAAGGGCTCTCATTAAATGATATAGGCAGGTGGCTTTAAAGTGCTTCCTGTGACCTTTTGGAGGTTTGGGAAACTTTGGAGATGACTGCATGTGACCTTTTAAGAGACAGGCGGATTAGATCGGCCTAGTTACAGCCTCTCAGTTTAGTTTAAAGAAAAACAACATATCCTACTTAGAGATACGTTTTGCACATCAGGATTTTCCCAGTGTCCACAGTGGTCCCAGGTCAACTAATTCACTCATTAATTCATTTGCCTAACCGCTGTATCCTAATAGGGTTGTGGGGAGTCTGGAGCCTATCTCAGCTGACTCTGGGCGAGGCCAGGGTACAACCTGAACAGCTCAGCAGACCACTGAAGGGTCAACACACACACACACAAAACCATTCCCACTTAGCCTCACACCTAGGAAAAATTTGGAACAGCCAATTAACCTAATGTGGATGTCTTTCTACTGTGGGAGGAAACCGGAGTACCTGGAGGAATCCCATGTATGCACAGGGAGAACATGCAAACACCATACAGAAACAACCTCCAAAGCCTGTGACTCAAACCCAGGACCTTGTTGCTGTGAGACAGATGTGACAGCTGACACTGGTGTACAACCTGAATGGTTTGCCAGACCATTGCAGGGCCAACACACACACACACACACACACACACACACACACAACCCTTTACACTCACATTTACACCTAGAGCAAATTGGAACAGTCAATTCGCCTAAATGCCCAAGCCAGTGACTTGAACCCAGGACCTTCTTGCTGTGAGGCAAACATGGTAGCCACTACACCACCATGGCACCCTGTATCATACAATCAAACAATAATATTTAACCCATATAAAACTATCATTCCAAATTTCTGCCACTGGCCAATCCAGAACTCAGCTAACCGAACAGGGATTTGTCATGAAGTACAGCAAGCCCTAAATCCAGCATCCTTCTAGGAGTAAAAAGCCTGTCAGATAGAGAGTGTGATGTAGAAGATGAGAGCAGTGACGAGTGGCCCAAAACGAGCAACTGAATGAGCAAGCATGGAGGAAGTGGAAGTAATTTGTGAGCAAGGAATTGCCAATTTGAGCCTGGTACCCTGGGATAGCTCTCCTGTTTTATTTTCTGCGTTTTTGCTCCCTGTAATGACGAGCGTGAATGCCATTAGACCATCAGAGCAGAACCTTTAAAAAAGACACCTACAGTGAATGCGCCTTGTTTTATTTGGACTTTAGAGAGCAGTCTTAATTTAAGACAGAAGGTGAAGAGTGCAGTAAAGTGATGCTGAGAACCAGGAGTGGCACAAAATAACTTACCATCATTTCAGCCTGGAACCTTCCTCCTCCTCCTCCGGGGAGTCGTTGTGAAAAAGCCATTAGCCATTTAATCCTGCCTGAATGTCTGAAATCTCCCACAGTTTAAATTCATTATCCCAAAGATCTCAAGCTCTGCCGTACAATGGAGAAATGGAGCTTCTCTAGCCTGGGTGGAACCATGCAGGCAAATTTCATGCGATGACAACTTGAGAGGATGTTGAGTGAAAGCTTCACGGGACATGTCATCTCACGGGAGCCCATTACGATGACAATGAGCCTGTTTGATGCTGACACAAATAACTATCAAGACAAGGATGGTGGCATACTGTCATCTTTTTCGAGGTTCTGGATGAGGTTGGAAGATTTGAGACCGTTGCGCCTGGACCATTGAATCTGGATCGACACCCTGCATGACCTTTCTTGCTTGAGAAACCAGTCTCCCTTTACCAGGCTGAAGGGTAAAATAAAAAACCTGTCCATTGTACAGCGTATCCACCATGAGGTTTTCACACCAAAAACTAAAAGGAAAATAATAAATTCTTGGCGACTTGGTGCCTTGGCGACTGACTGACTGGCGAAGAGTGGGGTTCATGTGTAATATTAGAATGGGAGAATTATTATTATTATTATTGTTATTATTGTTATTATTATTATAGCCTTCAAATTTTTTACATTCTTCAATTTATTTGACCTAACAATGCATCATCTCATTTCATTTTCAGTACTGCTTAATCCTTTATTAGCTGGAGCCCATCCCACCCGACCCTGGGTGAAAGGCAGGGTACACCCTGAACAGCTCACCAGACCATTGCAGAGCCAAAACAAAACACACACAACTATTCACACTCACAAGTAGGGGCAATTTGGAACTGCCAATTAGCCTAATATGCATGTCTTTGGACTGTGGGAGGAAAACGGAGTACCCAGAGGAAACCCAAGCACAGGGAGAACATACAAACTCCACCCAGAAAAACCCTCGCCGGACCCAATGCTTGAACCCTTAACCTTCTTGCTGTGAGGCGAATGTACTAACCACTACGTCACAGTGCCTCCCATATAACAATCATTTACTACAATAATTTACACAATATACAATAATCATATACTTTTTTACATGACCCAATTTTTCCAGCCTGGCCTTAAAAAATATCAGTCATATTTTATTTCTTTTTCTAATCTCCCCAACACACACGTTACAACCCCCCTATGCCAACCCACACATATTGGGTGCCTGGCAGAGCAATTTTTAAAATGTAATAAAATCAGTGTCTCATATATGGGATTGGATCTCACATGCAATAAAACTCAAAGTCTCCAAAGCGCCCACCCTGTCTTCCCAGTACTCTTCTACGTCTTCTCACCCCTGTTTCTCCCTCCATCTACCAGCAAAACCCCAGCAATGACTCACGCTATCATTTACGATCTCACCACAGCATGCGTTTTCATTCATCAAAACTTCATTCAATGCTGCATGTATCAGTATCTACACAACACTAAGTCAGAAATTTACAGTAAGCCAGGTTTTTGAATCGTCCATGAATTGACTTTAATACTAAAAAAAAAAAAAAAAAAAAAAAAAAAAAAAAAGGAAAAAAAAAAAAAAAATTTTGAAAGGGGTGGCATGATGGCGTTGTGGTTAGCACCTCTGCCTCATAGCAAGAAGGTCCTGGGTCCGAGACCTGGTCTCAAGCTTTTCTGTGTGAAGCTTACATGTTCTCCCTATGCTTGTGTGGGTTTCCTCTGGGTACTTTAGTTTCCTCCTACAGTCCAAAGATATACATGTCAGGCTAACAGTCCCAAATTGCCCCTAGTTGTGGATGTGAGTGTGATTGACTGTCTGTGTAGCCCTGCAATGATCTGGCAAGCTGTTCATGATGTACCCCGCATTCGCTTAGTTTCAGCCGAGATTGGTTCCAGCCTTCTTCCAGTGAGTGAGTGAGTCAATAAAGATTAAGCGTTTCCATCCACACGTGAATTACTAAAGTAAAATTCCATCAGAATCCATTCATTCATTCATTCATTTTCTAAACTGCTAATTCTTAATTAGGGTTGCAGGGAGGCTGGTGCCCATCTCAGCCCACTCTGGGCGAGGGTGGGGTACACCCTGGACAGCTCGCCAGGCCATCGCAGGGCCAACACACACACAATCATTCACACTCACACTTACACCTAGGGGTGATTTGGAACAGCTTATTAGCCTACTGTGCATGTTTTTGGACTGTGGGGCGAAAGCGGAGTACCTGGAGGAAACCCATGTAAGCAGGGGGAGAACATACAAACTCCACACAGAAACGCCCGAGCCCGGGAATCGAACCCAGGACCTCTTGCTGTGAGGCGGACGTGCTAACCACTGACTGGCATTTATAGGAGCACCCTCATGTTTTAAAAGCTGTGCCACCTTTTTATTCTTCCCAACTGAATTTGCTCTTAAATGGATTGACAGATTGATGTTATTGGTCAGTGGGTAGTGGGTGGGTGGAGATGTGTCACATCACATTTGCTCAGTTACATAACATTATATAACGTTACATTATATAACAGTTGATTCATACTACAGTGGTCTAGGTGGTATCAAAAGCCTGATTGTAAACCTAGGGGCACATAAGGCAAGACAGTTTCAATCAACACTGACACTGATGTGATGCACATCTCGATGCATCGCCAATGATTCAGTGCATTAAAGAAGGAACTAGGGTGGAACTAGGGTGGAACTAGGGCAGCACGGTGGCACTGTGTTCAGTAGGTCCACCTCACAGCAAGAAGGTACTAGGTTTGATTCTCAGACTAGTCATTTCTGTGTGGAGTTTGCATGTTCTCCTTGTGCTTGCTTGGGTTTCCTCTGCGTACTTGGGTTTCCTCCTACAGTCCAAAGGCTGTTCCAAATACAGCCTAGCAAGTTGTTTAGGGTGTACCCCGCCCTCCGTGTCAGCTGAGATGAACAACAGCAACAGCCTCCCCATGACCCTAGTAGGAATAGGCGATTCGGTAGAAGTGAGTAAGTGAGTGAGTGAGTGGGTGAGTGAGTGAGAAATGAAGGAACTATTAATGCAATATGTTATGATACACAAAGTAATTCAAGGCAATACAATGGGAACAATCTGTGGCTTGCTCGAACTGGCCACCAACTTGTGCAAGCCTTGAACGGAAGTAGTGAGATCTTGATAAAAGGGAGCTTGAATTTGGTGATAGGAGGTGAAAAGAATTTAGGAGATCTGTACTGATTTTGTATCAATCTTTACCAGTGTTTTATCGATCTTCATCAAAGTTGTACCGATCTGTACCGGGTTTGTTCCAATCTTTACAGATTTTGTACCAATCTTTACCAATGTTGTGCCGATCTTTACCAATGTTGTACCATTCTTTACCGATGTACCAATCTTCACCAGTGTTGTAATGATCTTTAACAATGTTGTACTAATCTTTACTGGTGATCTACTGATCTGTACCGATGCTGTACCAATCTTTACCAATGTTGTGCCAATCTTTACCAATGTTGTGCCAATCTTTACCAATGTTGTGCCAATCTTTACCAATGTTGTACCATTCTTTACCGATGTACCAATCTTCACCAGTGTTGTACCAATCTTAACTGATGATGTAATGATCTCTAACAATGTTGTACTGATCTTTACTGGTGATCTACTGATCTGTACCGATGCTGTACCAATCTTTACCAATGTTGTGCCAATCTTTACCAATGTTGTACCAATCTTCACCAATGTTGTACCAATCTTTTCCAATGTTGTACCAATATTCACCAATGTTGTACCAATCTTTTCCAATGTTGTACCAATAATCACCAATGTTGTACCAATCTTTACTGATGTTGTACCAATCTTTACCAATGTTGTGCCGATCTTTACCAATGTTTTGCCAATCTTTACCAATGTTGTACCAATCTTTACCAAGTTGTACCAATATTCACCAATGCTGTGCCAATCTTTACCAATGTTGTACCAATATTCACCAATGTTGTACTAATCTTTACTGATGTTGTACCAATCTTTACCAGTGTTGTGCCGATCTTGACCAATGTTGTGCCAATTTTTACCAATGTTGTACCAATATTCACCAATGTTGTACCAATCTTTACTGATGTTGTACCAATCTTAACTGATGATGTAATGATCTTAAACAATGTTGTACTGATCTCTACTGATGATATACTGATCTGTACCTATGTTGGACCAATCTTTACCAATGTTGTACCAATCTTTACCAATGTTGTAACGATCTTTACTGATAATGTACTAATCTTTATTAATGTTTTACCAGTCTTTATTGAGGTTTCAAATATTTTGAACATGTTGGAAACCTCTTAAAGTTAGGGAACACTGACAAAGATTGGGACCAGCAACGACATTGGGTGAGCCTACCTTTAATGTAAAGGAAACACAGGAGTGGACCAAGTAATGGCCCTTGAGGAAATACCTCAAAAAAAGGACATGTCAAGCTCCCAGAAGTTCACAACATGAGTTGGCATGCAAAGTGTATTTCTAAACCAGAGTATATAAATAATGTAGTGCAAAGACCTTGAATGTCTGCCTGAAGTGCAAAGTCAATTTTTTTGGATTTATGTCATGCAGCAACAGGACACCAATGAAGTGACCTCAGTAGAGGGGACACTTGAAAGAACTGTGAGATATTATAACCCAGGTTGGAAGTTGCAAATGTGGAATGGCATATAAAGACCAACAAGAGTCTAGAGGTCAAGAGTAGACATAAATTCGCAGTTGAGCCTAAATATACATGCATTTACTCTCTCAATCATTTGCTGAACCACTTAATTCTATTAGGGTCGTGGAGAGGCTATCTCAGCCAACACTTGTCGAAGGCGGATACACTTCACAGCTCACCAGTCCATCGCAGGGCTTGCCAGTCCATCAAATCCTGAGATGGACTCCAGCCTCCCTGCGGCCCTGATGGGATTAAGTGGTTCGGCAAATGAGAGAATTGACATATACTGAGAAAAGCATTTCCTCTTTCATGTGATTACAATAGCTATATGATGGACTGCCTTGTCCATGGCTTCATTCATTCTCAAGGTAGAGTCATGGTTTAAATAACTGCATCTCTATTACATATCACTTTTGCCCTTTCCAACCCTTTTTCCTCTGGAATAGCTTTGAAATGACATAACTCTCTCCACTTTAGTAAAGCCAGCTGTGACTGTTTACCTTTAAAACCACAGCATGCGTTCTGACAGTCAGGCCCTGATTTTAAACAGTGGACTCATGTTTAATCCTTTTCCGCTTAGGTTCTAAAGCTTTCTTCCCACAGTATCTAAATGTACTACACAGACTATAGCTTGCTCTAAACACTGCAGCCAGAAACAAAGACTGTATTACACAAACTTGTGTCATTACATCTCCTGTTTCGTTTAGAATTGATTTCACTTGACGTTTATTGGCTTTTAAAGCTCTTAATGGTTTTAGTACCTGTGTATATCTCTATATATCTGACAGGCTGGATTCAAATTCAGCTTTAAGCTCATCAAATGCTGCTTTAGCAAATGCCTTAAGGGTGGAACATAAGGAAAGTGTAAGAAAGTGTGTACATTTCAAAAATCTGGAATACACTCACTCAATATTCCCACTCATGCTCAATATTTATCTATTAGTAGCTGTCTCCGGATAACTGGCTCCGGATAACCTGTCTTAATAAACTGGCACAATAATGTAAACTAAGATAAACGTTTATGTTGACCAAAATTATAATTTTTATCTTGGCGGGGGCGAGGTTATATATTCACCAGCATGTGTTTGTTTAGGGATTACGCAAAAACTACCGAACCAATTTTCACCAAACTTGGTGGAGGGATGGGGTCTGGGCCTGGCAAGAAGCCGTAACATTTTTGAGCAGATCCAATCCGTATTTATTTATTTATTCGGTTAGCATCATTAAGCGAAAATGGATAATCTGATTTTTATCATACTTGGTTCAGGGGTGGGACCTGAAAAGAACCCATTAAATTTTGAATGTGATCTGTGCATGATGAAAAAAAATCCTGAAATCCTGAAGAATTCCTAGTTTTAACATGGGTGTTAACGTTCATCTGATGCCCACTAGGGGGAGACATTTCAATATAACTATGCCAAGTTATAGGTTGAAATGTACTTAAAGAGTGCAGACCTCCACCAAAGTAGTGCCATCTGTAAACTTTTCAATCCAGGAATTTTGCCCTACCTCGCATTGTTAAAACAATTGTTCAAAAT
The DNA here is from genome assembly GCA_030014195.1 of Neosilurus mollespiculum. Classification (NCBI taxonomy): domain Eukaryota; kingdom Metazoa; phylum Chordata; class Actinopteri; order Siluriformes; family Plotosidae; genus Neosilurus; species Neosilurus mollespiculum. Next base: position 4,505,711 of record JAQMYF010000004.1, read on the forward strand.
CCTCCTGGATTCAGATGCAGATCCGGACCACTTCCAAAATTTTATCACTTCTTTAGTGGCCCAGGAACCACATTCAGTTAAGTTTTTGTGGAAAACCATCTGTTAGTTTTTGAGTTATCATGCTAAAAGGCACACACACAGACACAAAACCAGTGCAGCATACCAGAAGCCAGCTACAGACAGAAACCGAGAGTCTGGATTAGACCATGAGACCAGTTAGTCTTTTGGTGATTGGCAAAGCAGACGAAAAACTCTGTGCAGCCATCTTTGTTTATTTTCAAAATTCCTGTCAGTTTCTAATTAGAGACTGGACTCCAGTTTATCCAAAAGAACCTCTAAGAAGAATGTGACTCAGATATCTGCCCCAAAAACATCTGGAATATATAATGTTATATATAATGCTAACACCATTCGCAGGCATATCCACAACTTTGGACAATTTTGAATAGCCAGCTGACCAAATCTGCAGTTCTTTGGAGCACCCAGAGAAAACCCATGCAGAGGGGAACATGCAAACTCAACACCAAAAGGCTCCCGTTGGTTTTTGGGTTTGAACCAAGAACCGTCTTACTGTGGGGTGACAGTGCTAGCCACTGCACCACTGTGCTGCCACAACAAAATATATGAAAGCTACATTTTACCAACTCACTCACTCACTTAAATCCCACTAGGGTCATAAAGAGGTTGGAGCCAACATTGAGTGAAGGCTGAGTACACCATGAACAGATACAACTATTCACACTCACACCTAGGGGCAGTCAATTAACCTAATGTCTTTGGACTGTGGGAGGAAACCAGAGAACCTGAAGGAAGCCCACGCATCCACGGATAGAACATGCATAGAACTCCGCATAGAAACGCCCTTGCCGAGCCTGAGACTCGAACCCAAGACCTTCTTGCTGTGAGGCTAACCACTACGTCATCACCAACCTGATTAATTATTATTTTGGACTGAGAGTGTTGGAAATTTGGGATGCTTGACATGCACAGCGACTACTCCACCATCACTCAGACCAGCTGATACAGAATCCAGGCTGATACGGAGCCTCAATCTTTTTCACTGGTTTCTTAGAAAAGCACTGAAACAAGTCTCTGATCGATCGAGTATAATAATTAGCTTTCACAGACTTGGTCTTATTCCACTAATGTCATTAAACACTTTCCCCCTATTACTTTTAATTTTATTCTTGCTTAAAGTCAGAATGTTTTATAACTTAAGGAGAGCTGATTAATGCCCGTCTGCTCAGATGACATGCATTATTAATAAAACAGACTAACATAAAATCATTCCAAGCACCAAATACACTACTGAAATTATAATGACCATGAATAAAACCGCTCAGGACGGATAGTGCTCTGCGATGGGCTGGCGAGCTGTTCAAAGTGTGCCCCGCCTTCGCCCAGTGTCGGCAGAGACAGGCTCCCCGTGATCATAACAGGATTAAGCGGTTCGGCTAATGAGAGAGAGAGAGAGAGAGGGATGAGAGGAAAGATAGTCAGAATCCTGGTACTGATCCACCCTGGGAAATTCAGAGCCTGTAACAAAACAGTTGCAAAGCATCCTGATGGTATTCTAAAATGACATAAACAATACGAACAAAGATTACGCTTTATGCTAAAGTTATTTCACAGTGTATGAAGTTTTATAGTGTAAAACCAATGATGGTTTAAAAAAAAAAAAAAAAAAAAAAAAAAAAACAGGAAAATTTGAAACAGCCGATTAAACCTATTAGGGTTGTGGGGCGGCTGGTGCCTAGCTTAGCCAACACTGGGTGAAGGTGGGATACATGCTGAACAGCTTGCCAGACCATCACAGGGCAACACACACACCAATTTACGCTCACATCCAAACCTAAGCCTAAAGTGCATATCTTTCGACTGTGGGAGGAAACCGGAGTACCCAGAGAAACCCCACACAAGCATGGGGACAACATGCAGACTCCATGGAGAAAACTCTCGGGCCTGACTGTAACTCAGGACCTTCTTTCCATGAGGCAAAGAGGCTAACCACTACTCCACTGTGCCGCCCATGTATGGACATTCAAATAAGGCGATGACCTTTGACCTTGAGTAAGCTTGAAACGTCAATCCCCAGCCATCTCGTAAAAACTTTGCTAATTTGGTCTCGTCTACGTACTCTAGGCCATATTGTAAGACGAGCACATTGGTTCAGCGCTACCTCTATACAAGTTCCTGTGAATTAGCTGTTACTATAGAAACAATACAGCGCTACAACAAGCACATTAATATAAACCTGTAATTTGCTGTACAGCCAGAACTACTGTTAGTGTTGCCGTTTGACAAGATTCATCAACTGTTATCACAACAGAGCCTGCAGCAGTATTCGCTGTTGTCTGACACTTCCCCAGTCTCCGAACATGCCGACCTGTAGCTGATCTGTTTTCTTTGCCTCATAAACCTGGAGCAAAGTGTCAAGTGTGGCTCCATCAATATCTACATCACTCACTGAATTTAAAGGTCACCGAGCTGAAGGCTGGATACAGGTAATCTTTGTTCAAATGGCCTTTGCAGTCAAAAGAACAGGAGACGGAAGGAAGACAATTAATCTACAGAGACAATAAGTGGCCATCTCTGTGCTTTCCAAAAGTTTTCAATACTTGGTTGACATTAGATTGTATTGCAGATAATAAAAGAGAAAGTCTCTTCATATATAGGGCGGTACGGTGGTAATGGTTAGCACGTCCGCCTCAAACCAAGCAGGATTGGGTTCGAGTCCCGGGCACGGGCATTTCAGTGTGGAGTTCACATGTTCCCCCTGTGCTTGTGAGGGTTTCCTCAGGGTACTCCGGTTTCCTCCTACAGTCCAAAGACGATGCACATTAGGCTAATTCTAAATTGCCCCTAGGTGTGAGTGTGAATGGGTGTGTGTGTGTGTGTGTGTGTGTGTGTGTGTGTGTGTGTGTGTGTGTTGGACCTTCAAAGGTCTGGCAAGCTGTTCAGGGTGTACCCTGTCTTCGCCCAGTGCCAGCTGAGACTAATAGGATTTAGTGGTTCGGCAAATGAGCTGTGTTTTGTACAGCCGCTAGCTGCTCAGCCCGAGCTGGAGTTTTCAGCAGAAATTGCGTAAACACTCACACACACACACACACACACACACACACATACACACACACACACACACACACACACACACACAAACAATATGTGATATACTTGGCTTCCAGATATTTACTGCATAACCATGGCCATCACTTTCATCCTACCTATTCCTTGTCCTTCATCTCTCACTCGCATACACACAAACACCCGGACAGATGTGGCACACATAGTAAAAAATAAGCTTGTCAGTGAAAAAATGCCTTCAGGGTTGGATAATAGGATCTGAAGTTCACATTCGATGTCCCTTCATTTCAGTCCCATTTTAGCAGATGCTCTCTGGACACCTCTGAGGAACACGGCTAGTTTTATTGAATCCGAGTCCCTAATCGACCGGCTTCCAAACTCCGAGCTGCATGCCAAGCAAGGGCAGTGACGTCTGACACTGTTTCTTAAAGTATATATTATACTACAGTTAAAAACAGTACAGTAACAGTGGCAGTGACATGCAAACAAACTGAACCTGCTTGTTGCCCCCTATCACATACGATCACCATCAACCAGGGAGGTTGATGACATGTGTTGCTGCCACCCGCATCTTTACGAACTGCTGTGTATGCACATTCGGGGACACCCTAACACACTCAGAGGGAAAGTGTTTTCCGTCCCTTTGAACAAATAAGCCCACAGATCCCCATGATTGGCTGGTGATCACTGTGAGTGAAAGGGGGGGTGAGCGTATGCCATCCCTCCTTCCCATGAGAGCTGGGCCAGTTAGCTCCCATGGGCTCCCGGTCGAGATGGCTGCGGCATCAACCTGGTTTCAACCTTGTCGATGCGCCACTCGGGAGCCCATCGTTTTCTGCACGGGGAAATTAGATATGCACAAGGATTGATAAATTTAAGCACAAACACCTAAAAATGAAAAAGAAATGACATTTAAAGCCAAACTCCTCCATGTTAACCTGGGTATTGATGACATCATTCTGATTCCATTTTTAAATAAGCACCCATAAAATCATTAAAATACTCGCAGCTATCGTTGTAAGATTTTGCACTTTGTCAGATTTTAATGCAGAGTTTTGATTGAGTTTTACTTCTAACGAGTGTTGTCTTCTCCGTTAATGATTTATCCCCCCAGCACTGAGCTGCATGCCAAGGGGACTGACGTCTGACACAGTCTCTCAGTCAGCAACAATTTCATTCGCAGGACCTCTCAGAGGACAAAGCCAAGCTATTATCAACCATTTGGACAGACAAGCCAAGGCTATAAACACTCTGTGAGGTAAAAGTGGCAGCTGTGTAAATGTTATTTATTCAGAACCTTTTACTTTCATATTTAGCTGAAAGCCCTACCTGCCTGCTTGCTGTTACTTCACATAGTTCTACTTTCGGGTAAAAAAAAAAAAAAGCGAGAGAAAAGCCATGTCAACTATCAATCATTTTGATTATAAGCTTTTTGATGTTAGCAAAATTTGGTTACAGCCCTATATTCTACAGCACATTAGTCCGACAGTTACAGTCCAGTGGTCTGACAGCCCTTACCCTAACCCAACCGGACTGAGTAGGGGACCCAACGGATTCAAACAAGGTGCCCATCCTATATGATCATAGCTGACGGCCCAATGGACTGTCGGACCAATAGGCTGTTGAAACATGGTTTAAATCAGGTGTTTGAATGACAGCAATATCTTTCCTACTTACTTGGTCTTTTTATGCTAAGTGTGAGCCAAACTGCATGGCGGGTACGTTACAGTGTAGTGGCTAGCACGTCTGCCTTACAGCAAGAAGGTCCCGGTTTTGAGTCCTGAGCTCGGCTTAGGGGTTTCTGTGTGAGTTTGCATGTTTTTCCTATGCTTGCATGGGTTTCTTCTTTGTACTCATGGTAAGCAGCCATGCCTCCATTTGGTCCACCCATAATAGATTGGACCAACACAATGCAAGACCAAACAATATGGCCTTTAACAATGTAGACAGATCAGACCTTCATGCTCCCCCAGGAAGAAAGATCTCAACAGCTTTCCTTCTAACTTTGGCAGCATTTGCTGATGGTTTAAAGAAATTACGCTACCCTTCAGGTCTTTTAGAAAGCAGGAAGACAAGAAAAAAAAACAGGCAAATGATGCAAAAGGTGAAAGAGACTTGAAGAGATGTGGAGAACTAAGGTCAGACAGCTGGCATGAAAATCATTTATCTAAAAGTAAACAAAGATTTGCATCTTTGGCTGACGTCTTGTCTGGACTGTAGTTTTTGTCAGTATTCAGGAGACTCGAGGAGAATAATAAGCTGTACAGGTGTATCCTGCCACAAAGAATGTAAGGTAGTAATACATATAAACATAAACCAGAGCAGTTGTGTGAGGGGTTTTTTCCCCATCTGGTTGACTGAAGAAGAAAAAACAGCAGCTTATCTTGTCACTAGTCCTCCACGCGACAACGATGAAAGATTTGCATGTAAAATTTCAAGCAATCTGTCCATCCCAAAATAGTGCCTTGGGTATAGAGTGCTGCTTATCTCTTCGATCTGAGGATCACTGCATCATTCTAGTTTATAGGACCTTCTATGAGATCTCAATTGGAATAGCAAAGTTAGCACTTCTTGTCTCCTCACACACCCACCCCCAAGCTTCTCTAACCATCAGGCTACGGCTGCCCCCAAACTTCAAGAACTGATTGCTCATTTTCTGAATAATACACCCTACTCTTTTGCAGGTACCACTTTTAGAGGCTTTAATGTTGTGCCTGATTGGTATATTGGGCATATGTGGTTAGCAAGAAGGTCCTGGGTTCGAGTCTAGGGCACGGCTAGGGCATTAGTGTGGAGTTTGCGTGAACATTCCATGCTTTCAGTATCCTCCAGCTACTCCGGTTTCCTCCGAGAGTCCAAAGTCATGTATGTTTTGGCCAACTGTCTGTTCCAAATTTCCCTAGATGTAAGTGCTAGTGCTAATGTTTGCACGAGAGATTATGTTGGCGCTGCAATGGACTGGCGAGCTGCTCAGTGTGTACGTCACCTTCAGCCAAAGTTAGTTGGGAGTAAGCGGCTTGGAAGATGAGTGTATGGAGTGTATTTAGCCATCCAGTGCTACGTCCTACTGATGCCTGGCTCTGGCAAAGAGGTTTGAACATGAGTTCGAATTAAAAATCAGACTCAACCACTGGGTGAACTAAAGTCTAGGAATTTTCAAAGTCGCAATTTCAATTAAAAATGTAAAAATCCAAAGGACATGGGGGGAAATGAAAAAAAAAAAGGATCGGCAGCACAGATAGTCCTAATGTACTCCCAGGTTTATTACTTTAAAGTTGTAATTGCTCATAATTACCACTCTGCCTGCCGAGAGTCCAGTGAAGTCCCTGTTTCTTGTTGATCCAAATTCAGTAACTGATCTTAAAATGTTTATGTATGCTTAATCCTTCCAGTTTGCATTTAATGCCAAAAAAAAATCAATATCCTGCCCAGTAAAGTGCCAGTGGACTGAAACCCAGCACAAAGGCGTAAAGTGTATGCTTCATATTTGCAGATAAAACTGTCAGAGGAGGTGAATATGACATTCCGCACAAAAACAAACATCTATGATATTTGCTCAAGCAGTGTGTAAAAAGCAAATATTTCATTCTGATACAATAAGGCACAACCGGAACAAGAAAGAGTTCTGCACCATCTTCTTTCGTCACCACTGGAACGCTGTTAGCTTCTCAGTGAAAGCAGGTCACATGACTGCTCACATCAATCCGAGCTATAGACGCCAACTTTATTTAAATAGAGCAGGTTGAACCGACAAGTCCACTGCCACTTTGAGCTGCACACCGTAATTAACCCTAGCGTACGTTCCATTCCAACTGGCACGCCGTTCCGCCCACATCAAAATTTCAGATCACGCTCCGGAGGGTCGAGAGCTGAATTACGATCAGGATGGATCAGTGATGCCAGAGGCTCCTTGTCCGGACACAGTCGTTGATCCGATCCAAAATGGTTCAGCAGCGTTGCATAATTCATCTGTCTGCGCGCATGGGAGTCAAGGACATGGGGTAGAGTGCACTGCTCACCCAAAAGCTGAATGAAAACCTTATAAAATTGAATCATAATGCCACATTATTATTAGTTGTACAAAGTGCTCTTCCAACTGGGTTCGCAGATGCATGCTGGGAAAGCTTTTTTTTCCAATAGGATATATAGCGATTTTTTTTTTTTTAAAGCCAATACAGATTTATGTTTATATTAGTTATACATGCAAAATTCTGATTGTTTAAGGTTTCTACACTGGAGGTACCTGGTGTCAAACTCTTTGTTGTTGATGGTGTTGGTGTTGTTGTTGTTGTTGCTGTGAACAGTTGTTTCCTACTTTGTAGTAGTCGTACGCCTCCGTTATTAGCGATCAGAATCACATGAAACTTGGCAGACTTGTTCTTGAGGACAATAGCTAGAATTCCATGGAGGCCAATTTTGGATTTTCTAACTGCAAAAAAAATTATGATGTCATAACAAACAATTCAAAGTCCCAATGCTCCACGATGCATGGACAGAATCGAAATAGATTTGGCAACATTACACTACGTTACAACGCTAACATTTCTGTGAGCTCAGGGTTTGTTTTTTTTTGACCTGGATGTAAAACGATGACGTCATTGTCATGAAATTTCAAAGTCCTCCTCCTCCGTTATTACTGAATCACATGAAACGTTGCAGGCTTATACTAGATGACCTGATGAACAATTCTGTGGAGCCAGATTTTTGATTTTTAAACTGAAAACAGAATTATTGGCATCATCAGCTATGTAGCAGGAAGCGAAGGCGTCACAGATGTACCTCCAGTATGTAGCTGAATTGAGCTTTTTGGCTTTTTTATTCTCCTGCAAAGATCATATTAAAATAATTGCTTCATGGTTTTTATTTGGAGACCCGACAGAGGAACTTGATGTGTGGGCATTCCTCAAAAATGGATGTGAAAAGTGAGTCATTCTGTATATTTTTAATAAGTAGATATTAAAGGGACCCATTCATGAGTGAATAGTTGATGAGTTTTATCTTATCAGTTCAATTTTGCTGAATATTTCGCAGCAAAACCACTCCAGCTCATGGGCTTAGTATCTCTTGTTCACCTATTTTACATCTTGTTTTGGTTCTGTATCTGTTTGCAACAATACTTAAACAAGACCGCAATCTTGCAAAACAGAATAAGGCATACGATTTCAAGATAAATAAAACCAGCATAACACATCCCCCCCCCCACCACCCCCCACACACAAAAAAAAGAAAAACAGATTGCATTCGATATGTTTAAAGTTACCTAATACTTACTGATTTTCGCTGCTTGCATCATCCGTGTCTGTGCTAACGGCCACCATTTTCTCGATGATAGTTCTGCACTCTCGCTTGCCTCATGATAGCAATGTTCATCATACCAGGAGCCAGTCCGTATTGTAAAATAAACCCTGACAATGGTATCATTAAACAGCTAATTATTAAACATTGAAATAAAAGCTGGTTTAATTGATTTAAAAATAACAATTTTATTACTTCCGCTAGCAACGGTCTGTTATTCTTAGCAGCAGTCTGTAAAAAACAAACAACAGACTGCCAAATACTGTAACTAACCAATCAGAATTGAGCATTCAAATAAGCTAGGTAACGTAGGTGTCTGTCAGTTTGGTACCAGAGTCAATGCCACAGTTCACTATCCAAACTCCTGGCTAGACTTTGCTCGAAGAGTAAGCTTCCTGATTACAACATCATGGGATTATGTTTCCTGCAGACCACTGCAGCTGGCAGATGCTGTTGTGGCTAAAGACTCTCATGTTTTCAGATTGTGGAATTATTCTTGTTCAAGGATACATGTTTGTGTCTCACTTTTACACTATCTTTAGATTAACCCCACTTCCTGCTCTAGACCCTGTTTACTGTCTTGTCGAGTACCACGGTTAAGATGTTTCATGGTTTTGTGTATGCACAGAGTTCATGCTATCAATAAAACAAGTCCGTGCTTGCTCCAACCTCCAGCGTGCCTTCCTGCATGACACTTTCACAGATGTTCAACAACATTAAACATTACCACGGATAAATGGATTAAAAATAAAATGAAATTAAACAAGGGATTTGGTATAAGAGGAATAAAAGCTTCAGAACGTCGTGTTTCTCCAAAACAATAATAATCTTCAAGGTTTCAAGTAACCAGAACTCCATTTTGACCTTGTAACAGCATGCACCCTGTGTTTTATTCTTCATGCTTGCCTGAGCAGTTCCACTGTAATCATAGTAAGGCAAATCACCTGCAGCTTGCGAAAAAATAAAAAATAAATTTACAGTACGGATGAATATATCCAACATGAGCACAGAAGTTATTACATGCTATTATTGTCAATCATTCATCCATTTTGCCGAACCACTACTTGGGTTGCGGCCAGGCTGGAGCCTATCTCCGCCGACTGGACGAAGGCAGTGTACGCCCTGAACAAATCGCCTGGGCACTCACACCTGGGGGCAATTTGGAACCGCCAGTTAGCCTAATGTGCATGTCTCTGGACTCCAGGAGAAAACCAGAGTACCTGGAGGAAACCCATGCAAGCCAGCACGGGGAGAACATGCAAACTCTACACAGAAACGCCCTCGCCAAGCACTTGAACCCATGACCTTCTTGCTGTGAGGTGGACGTGCTAAACATAATTTTCCCCAAATTTTTTATCAAGTTGTATTAGGATGTCTGAAGTAATTCTACCAAAGCTAAAAGGTATAAAGAGAGGAGGGATTTCAGAATAAGCAAAAAAAAATCACAATGAACCTGTGGATCATATCTGACCCTCTTCTGTAGCCATATTACACCGAGCTTCATAAGAACAGGAAGCCAAGCAAAGGTCGAAGTGTTGAGGGGAGCAAGTACTCGGTAAAGATTGAAAATAAAATGAAAATCTTAAAGAGCAAGAAGGAAAAATATTACCTTAAAATTACAGAAAGAGGTGTAGAACAGGAAGTCAAAACAGATAGGTGGGGGAGAAGAGAGAGAATGAAAGCAACAAAAGAAGAGACATGAGGAAAGAAAAACATATATAAAGAGAGTGGAAGAGAGAGAGAGAGAGAGAGAGAGAGAGAGAGAGAGAGAGTGTGTGTGTGTGTGTGTGTGTGTGTGTGTGTGTGTGTGTGTGTGAGAGAGAGAGAGAGAGAGAGAGAGAGAGAGAGACAATAAATAAATGACGGAAATAATTGGCATAGCAGTGCAGCAGTGCAGCATGAATGCTGTGAATTAGCCTGCTCTAATGCTCCACCATCTCTCTCTCTCTCTCTCTCTTTTTTCTTTCTCTCTGTCTCTTACATATGGGTCAATACACCAGTGTAATGTCAATTAGCACAGCACTCTTTGTTAGCTTGCATGTAACACAAACGTGTACATTACCATATGAGATAACTTCTTTATTTAGTTCAGTTCTACATTCATGCATATTATTTAGTGCCTAACTGTACCTTATTGTATAATCAATTATTAGACATTTGTCAGTCTCCAGGTTAACGTGTCATCAAGATAAAGATATGGCAGAATCTTAATTATGCTTATATTTACATTTATTTATTTAATGCACATGGGGCAGTGGTGGCCTGGTGGTAAGGTGCTGGATTACTGTTCCCAAGGTCAGGGGTTCAAGCCCCACTATCGAAGGGTTCTCAATGCTGTCCCCCCACTGCAGCTAACTGGGTTATCAAAGGCCGGCCATGTCTCTCACTGTCTATGGTGAGAGGCATGTAAAAGAACCATTGCT
>JAQMYF010000004.1:4518080-4535667 GCA_030014195.1 Neosilurus mollespiculum
AGCATGAAAGAGAGAGGGAGAGGAGAAGGGGGGGAAGAGAGAGAGAGAGAGAGGGAGAGAGAGCATGAGAGAGAGGGGACGAGGGTGAGAGAGAGAGAGAGAGAGAGAGAGAGCACACGAGAGAGAGAAAGAAAGCACAAGAGAGAGAGAGAACAAGAGAGAGAGAGAGAGAGAGAGAGAGAGAGAGAGAGAGAGGAATGTTTACATGTCTACTAATATTCCACTGTTAGTTCAAATATTACATTCGGATATTAATATTAATGTAAACATATGAATAGTCGAAATTTAATTTATTACCTCTGCCAAGAAGGTTATGTTAGGTTATTTGTGTGATTGTTAGCATGATTACATCAAAGGTTATGCACAGATTTTCTGGAAATTTCTACCAGAGGAGGGGCTTTAGACAAGCAAGACTACAATAGATTTTGCAGATGATACAGTTCAAATTCTGGATCCAATCGTTTTTTTAAAGAGATATTTAACATTATGAGATGAGGTGACGATTTTTGGAGCTGAAGTATCGCAGCATGCCCAGTAGGGGGTGCTGTGTACTTTCGGTTATTTTAACCTTATGAGAGAGGATCGGGGCGGTAAGGGGCGTACTGGTTAGCACATCCGCCTCACAGCAAAAAGGTCCTGGGTTCGATTTCTGGGTTTGGGCTGTTTACATGTTCTCCCTGTGCTTGTGTGGGTTTCCTCCAGGTAGTCCAAAGACGTGCACATAAAGCTTACTGGCTGTTCCAAATTGCCCCCTAGGTGTGAGTGTGAATGTGAATGGTTGTGTGTTGGCCCTGTGATGGTCTGGCGAGCTGTTCAGAGTGTACACCGTCTTCACCCAATGTTGGCCAAGATAGGCTCCAGCCTCACTGCGACCCTAGTAGGATTAAGCGATTCAGCAAATGAGTGAAAGAGGATGCTTTTTGACATTTTGGTTAATATGGGGATTGCTGGACTTGGCGGAGGTTTGCGCTCTCTGTGTCCTCTCTGTGTTTTAGGATGTGGGATATACTGATATTATTCTGGCTTTAGGAGCATTCTTCGGATACGGCATTCGCAATATGCATCTTAAGTCACGTGTCTCAGTCTAGCACAGCCCTGCTTTCAACCTAGCATGTTCACTGATGTTGTTTAGTCGTGGCCTGTCCATCTTTTGTCGATTCTGTAAAAAGCATTGAAAAACAGCATTGCTAAAATGTTCGGATTAATATTCACGCAAATGAAAACACTGTAAGAAGATTTATAGCCGTTCTCCAGAGATCCATGCTTATGCAAATACTGTAAAGCCATCAGCTTGATTTTCTTGTCACATCCGTGCTCACGTGCCCACACGGGCGCGTGCACGCCTCCGCCGTTGACGGTGTGGCTTATTCTCTTACTTTACGTATGCATGTTTCTGTAAACTTACACATGCAAACATTTCCAGAGCGCCGCTTTTATGAAGTGCTTTAATATTTATATTAAACGTTATCAGAATGCATTCTCAGTGCGCTGCCTATAAACGTGAAAAGATCTAATGTTTATGTAATCAAAGTTCCTGAAATCAGAAAACATGGTGTCAAACTGTTAGCCTGGAAGCGACAGGGAATCCCTGAGAGAAGCGCACTCAAGGAGACTGGATAAAGGGCGTGTGCTTGTACAAGAGGGAGCGCCAATGGGCCGGAATCAATAACCTACAAAGCAGAGGAGTAAATGTCCGGTGGATTGAGACGCAGCATGAGGGAAGATGTTTGGGATTTAGAATGCCATGTAGATGGGGGGGGGGGGCATGTGTATGGAAGGGCAAAACCACACAGCAATGACATGTGGCCTTACAGTGTGATTAATTAAGCATGATTGTGAGACTGCACTATCAGCTATCATCAGTCAACACATGCGCATCACTCAGCAATGCTCTGACCCACTCGCCTCCATGTGATTCCTCTCTTCTGTTGCCATAGTTACAGCGCCCTGCATCAAGCAGAGGACCTGTGCACCCTTAGAAACGTAGGCAGGCATGAAGATTGTGGTCCAGGGCGGAAGACACACGCTCCGCTGCTATTGCTGACGCATTAACCGTTGCTAGACCTTAATTCTTCCTGAAGCGGCGACTCAACACGGGGCAAACAGAAAAAAAAAAGCAAAAAACAAAAGAGAATTGAACGCTGAATAATTCAGCTGCTGCTCCACCTCGGAGTCACACAGGTTCTTCTCCCTCGAGATAAAACTGATCATGAATGAATAAAATAATAATAGTAATAAAATGGCTTTTATTTGGAAGCACAGACTTCAGAACCGAGGCCTCAGTGTGCACTTACATCTCTGTGTGTGTGTGTGTGTGTGTGTGTGTGTGTCTTTGCATAAGGCTGCTTAGCAAGGTAACAAATTAAAATGGTACGTACTAAAGATTTGCTCAGACCTCAAACCAGACCCTCACACACTCACCTGCTGAACTACTTAATCCTCCTAGGGTCACTGGCAGGCTGGTGCCTATCTCAGCCGACTCTAAGCGAAGGCGGAATACACCCCGCACAGCTCTTCAGACCATCACAGGGCAACACACAACCAATCTTACTTACACTCACACCCAGGGTCAATTTGGAACAGCCAATCAGCCTAATGTGCATGTCTCTGGCCCGAGGGAGGAAACCAGGGAACCCAGAGGAAACCCACACAAGCACAGAGAGAACATGCTAACTCCACACAGAAATATCTGGGGACTTGAACCCAGGACCTTCTTGGTGTAAGACTCCACACCCAAGCACGGATTCTCACTAAACTTGGTGGGGACACTACCCTACCTGAGTCCCAGAAATATATGGTATGATGTGATTTTGGGATGTCTAGATCAAAGGTAAAGGTCAGAACAAGGTCATGCATTTTTACAGCCCTAAATTTCACCTTACATGCTACACCCCGCTTGCGTACGGTAGGTTTGACAGACATAATCATATGTGTTTTTAAACAAATTGTGGCCTGTCCTGTAAAACCATAAATCCAAACTGCAAATATTTGTTGCTTTTATATATCTTCCAAGGTTTTTCTGACCTGCAATCTTGCCATAAAAAAGCCAATCAATGATAACACTTCCACATGAGTTTGACAGACGTCCTAACGTACGCATGGGGTAATTTGAAATCAACATCTCTGGCAATTTGGCCTTATCGTGAATATAGTTTCCAGCTTTTTTAATATCTATTCATATATTCTTTATAGGGGCAGTGGTGGCCCGGTGGTAGGGTGCTGGATTACTGATCGCAAGGTCAGGGGTTCATGCCCCACTGTCAACGGGTTGTCACTGCTGTCCCAGTGCAGCTAACTGGGATATCAAAGGCCGGCCATGTCACTCACTGTCTGTGGTGAGAGGCATGTAAAAGAACCATTGGTGACTTTTGTCTGCATAGCCGTCAGCGTGTTCCTGTCCTGCGATGGCCTGGCGAGCTGTCCAGGGTGTACTCTGCCCTCGCCCAGAGTCGGCTGAGATGGGCGCCAGCCTCCCCGCAACCCTAAATAGGATTAAGCGCTTTAGAAAACGAATGAATAAAGATTCTTTTTACCGCAACACTGTTTTTGTGTTCCCAGTTGTTACCCTTGGCACATTAATGTGTCCAATATGGACATATTTGGGATGTTACAAAATCAGACCTCAAACTTTTTCAACTTCTATTTCACCTGTAAAGAAAATAAATCAACAAATCTAATTGATACGGCCCATGCTGTCTCCTTATACAATAACCAACATTTATTTAAAAGAATATATGGGTCATTCTCATGAAAGTGTATAATTTCTAATTGCACCTTCCCAAGGAATAATTTTCTTAGCTTCTTTTTTTTTTTTTTTTATGTAAATAACCACATGGTGCACTGTCCGCACCCAGTGTAAACGCTTTGATATCCATGACAGCGTTCTGGATGAGACGACCTCCAAATGTAGTCAAAGCAAATAAAATCTGAATAATAAGCCCTTGAATAAATACGAATTAAGACACTCTGAAACTGACACACCTCATGTACCTCTGCAGTCCAGCAAATTGTACGGCATCCTACAGAGCGCTGAATCCACAGCACAGCAAAGACCTTCAAGATTTATAATCCCATCGCAAATCAGACACTCCAGACAACCTAAAGGCAGAGCGCTAAGACAGGAACATCCCAGAAAGTACTCAGGAGGATCTTTACAAGGTTGTCAGTGTGTGTTTTAGTGTGGCTCATGAGGACCTGCTATTAAAGCTGTTATTTACGTGGCTAGTTAATGCTAATACACATGCAAATCCTTAACCATAACTTTAGTAACTCAAATAAACTTTAGATCCTTTAGTTGTTTTTTATTTGTTTGTTTGATTGTTTTTAAAGAAGAATCTACACTCTTTTGTAAGGACCTGGCAAATGTCCCCACAACGTCAAAACTATAAGAAACGTCTCTGGTCCTCAGAAATGTATACAAACTCATACGTGGTAAAGTAAGGCTGGTTGAAATATCACCTTTCTTCTGGAAATAAACAGGTAGGTGAAGTGTTTTTACCACCATGTATACCTCAATGGAGAGTCTGTAAAATTGTGCATGATATGCATGGAATTAGCTTAATAAATATTAGTACTTTTATATGACAGGAATGCATAAACACACTGTATTTCTCTCTCAGTCTCTCTCTCTCTCTCTCTTCACACATAAACACACACACACACACACACACACACACACACACACACACAGCCCACTCATAGTTGACTTTTTAAAGCTTTGAAAACAAACAAGTGTACACATACCTCACACATAGTCTCCTCTCTCACTTACACACGCGTGTATACACACACACACACACACACACACACACACACACACACACACACACCATGAATATGCATAAGGCTTTAGATGCCAGCAAATTAAGCACTAACCAGCCTTCCTCTACATCCACCCACCTAGTGCACACACACACACACACACACACACACACACACACACACACACAGAGGCCTCTTAAACACATATTGTAAGCGGCATGCAAACGGAACATCATTTGTATACACAAAGCTTTCCACAGGTATGTCACCACACTTGTTGTTATGGTTATACCATGTGACTTAAAACCAATGAAGTATTTAATCAATGACTGTAGAGAAAGATTTTTCAAGGTAAATTGGTTTTTGGGTAAAAAAAGTTAAAGCTTAGAGCAAAATTTACAAAGGAAATAAGAAAAAAATGTGGTGATTGTGGGAGATGAGGTAGGGTTGGATACAACAATCAGTCCTGAGGAAAGCGAAGATCAAAGAAGACATTTATCACAAAACGTAAATAACTGGCGGAGGCGTCTACGGCTGAGCCATGACATCCTTATCACACTGCCAGTGTGACAGTGCTCCACCACACACACTCACACGTGCACACATACATTTGCTGGCGCCGAAGATGGCAAGCAGCGGCGGAAAGCCCTGGCACTCAGAATGAAATGCGCCCCTCCCATCAGGCTAACGACTTCTGACAGGCAACAGCGAGGGAAGTTTTAACACCCTAAATAACCCCCCACACTTCAGCGAACAGCAGAGAAGCATCATTTAAAACAAAGGGAGAGACATCATATTAATGCGACACGTGAGATGAGTGCAGGGTGACCCAGTTAGCCGGCGGGCTGAAGAACGTCAGGAGCCCTGGGATTATCAGTGTTAGAATGATGATAAGAGCAGCGATGACAGGACGACGAATAAGTCGAAGAGTCGAAGAGTTATGAAGTGTGGAGGTGTCACAAATAAAAGCAGCATGATAAACAGGAGAGAAATTAAGGGTTCTGCAGAGCAGAAGTGAAGGGGGGGTTAAAATGGCAAAGGGAAGGGGTGAAAGATACGATGGATTAAGGATGATGAATAAACCATGGCAGCATACAGGAGGAGAGAGAATGATCTGAGATGACAGGCCTGGGTAGGAGGTGACAGACAGCAGGGTAAAAGGAAGCGAGGTTGAAAGAAACTGGAGAAGGGAACCGAACAGAACAGAAGCGAGGATTTTGGATGTTAAAGTGTAGCCAGACAAAAGGAATGTGGTGAAAAGAAAGAAGAAGAGATGAGTCAAAATTGGAGGAGTTAAAAAGTTTTTTAATTATAAAATGCGGGACAAATAAGATACCTTAAACAAGCGATCTCATCATCACTTGTCGAACCATTTAATCCTTTCAGGGTTGCAGAGAGGTTGGAGCCTATCTCAGCCGACACAAAGCTTTCACACTCACACCTATGGGCAATCTGGAAAATCAATCAGCCTACTGTGCATGACTGTGGGAGGAAACCGAATTGCCCAGAGAAAACCCATGAAAGCAGGGGAAGAACATGAAAACTCCACGCAGAAACACCCGAGCCCAGGACGCGAACCCAGGACCTTCTTGCTGTGAGTCGGACGTGCTAACCACTATGCCACCGTATAAAATAAAACTTTTTAAGAAAGTTTATACTGAGGAAATAAGGTGTCTTCAAAATTTCTAAACTCTCATGTTACACATGAATATATGTATATTTTCATCATCAGGTGGTTTTTACTTACATTTTCGAAGTGGCAATCTGCTAAAATGTGTTCAGTAGTTTGCATTAGCCAAATTGAAAAGGCTGCTGGCTCACTCTTGCAAGAGCGTGATATCGCAAGAGTAGAACATGAATCCCCAGTTCATATAAGGCACGTTAATGGCAATAATAACAGTATACAGATATTAAACTAACACATCAGATATAAACAAATGAATGAGTTATCTGTAAGGCTGAAACCCGGAACACCCTCTGAAAGGAACTCATTTCGGATGCTTGTATCTGTGATCTCATTCCTTCTGTCCATCTCCAAACCTCATGGCCATAGGTGAGGATTGGAACATTGATGAACTGGTAAATCGAAAGCTTTCCCTTTTACCACGGCTCCCTCTCACTTGGAGAAGTGAAAGCAGTAATTACAAAGTCTAAGCAACGCCACAGTCAATCCACCAGTACACAGAGAGCCACTTTAGCATTAACGTTAATGTTGGTAGAGCTAACTAAAGCTTTCTGCTCTTCTTGCTCCTCGTCTGTACAGCTAAGTGAGGTCACACAATTCAGACTCAGCCAACGGCAGATCTGAAACATCAATCATCATTAATTCATTGCATCGTTAAACTTATTACAGTCTTTTTCCCTGGTGATGTCTAAATGGGAGCTCCAGAATGAGGGAGGAAAGTAAAAATAAAACACATTACCTATTAGATGAGGAACGCACCGGTCGGATCAGACAGGAACACAGCACACCGGGGGAGGGAGAGAGAGAGAGAGAGAGAGAGAGAGAGAGAGAGAGAGAGAGAGAGAGAGAGACAGAGAGAGAGAGAGAGAGAGAGAAAGAGAGAGAGAGAGAGAACAGAAACAGGTTAGCAAGTTCATCCATCATTTCACAGATTAACACTGATATTTAACTGCAACAAGCAACCTTGTTTCTAAAGTCAGGCTTTCACTATGGTGTAAACACATTGATAAACAGGTATTTGCATGTGCCTGAGCATGTGTGTGTGGGTTGGGATGGCCGGGAGGGGTCCAGATGCATCGATCACGCTCCACACGAGGCCGAATGCTCTCCTTTTGACATTGTCTGTGCTGTGAAATTGTATTGACACGGATAAATCGGGTAGAACAAACTTGATTAAGCCACTCAATCCAAATGAAGCTCTGTCACTCTCGTCTACACACATTTTTGGCTGTGTACTAGATTTGCGTTTTGCCTGAACAATGACGCCAGTGGCAAAAAAAAAAAAAAAAAAACCCACACAAACACATTCATGTCAGTGATACATACACGTGACACATTGGCTTACAGTGAATTTCTTCAAGTAGGGCATTTCTTACTCAACATTCCTTTGCTGTTCCTAAAAGATTTCTTTTAACCAGTTCCCTGGGATCTGATGTCATTAGTGTGCGCCTCAACGCGCTTCCAGACTGTGCAGTAGCTCTGCGTTTCAGTTCATAAAAATAAGTTAAATAGTTATAAAAGCTTACCCACCCACTTACTAATTTCCCAGACTGCTTAATCCTATTATTAGGGTCATGAGGAGGCTTGGATCTTAGCTACCAATACTGGGCGAAGGCGGAGTACACCCTGAACAGCTCGTCAGACCATCACAGGGTGAACAAACACACACACACACACACATACATACACACACACACACACACACAACCATACCTATTTCCTGTTTGGAAACTATGGTACATCTTCAAACTGTTTAAAAGGAATGTCGATCCGAAAAAAAACATCCCACTGATACCCATATAATTCTTCACTATCTCATGATTCTTCCTCACACATGCTGTCACACGTTTCCTAGCGAACTGGTTAACCACAGATGCGTGTTGGCGCTCTATCTGAACTGGCATGCGTATGAAAATGTCAAACCCCATCGGTCCTTCATTAGGGAGATTATAATTCCACTCCGGAGCTCCGTAAAGAACGGAGGAGAGTGCCGCGATTAGCTGTGTAGGAAAAATAGATTTCAGACAGCGACGACAGACAGGATTTCGAATCATGTTGCCATCAGAACAAACACATCCACACATGTGCTATTACTCTGCCAAGGTCTGGCAGCTTGCATTTAAAAGCCAAGTTGTGTAATGACATCCTAACACAGTTCTCTGAGCTTTGCACCAGTCTTAGTTAACAAAAGGGCTCAAAATGTTGCCACCCGGTATAACCAATAAATAAATAAATAAATAAATAAATAAAGCCCTTAAGAACAGCACAAAAGCAACGATTGTGCAATTCAATTATTTTTGCAACTGGGCACTTATTTAAATGTGAAAGGCACATTTGTTATTCAGTGGAGGAGCTGCAATGCAAAGAAAGTAGCGACCATGACACACACACACACACACACACACACACACACACACACAAACACACAAACATAGAGGCTATAGCTCCACTGACTGCCTTAATCCCATTCTAACTCCCTTTCCAAGTGATAAAACCAAACCAAAGCACAAAGCCACCATGATTATAAGCAGACTACTTACTGTCGCTAGTGCCCCCTAATCCTGATTAAACTCAAGAACCTCCATGGACAACGATCAAAAAAAGACCGTGCTTATTGTTCACAATACGAGGCCTGCCTACTAACGTATTTTTATTGCAAACATGGGTAAGGCTCATGAAAACCACCCCACCCAGTGTCCAAATTCGAAAAAACTGGAATGCAATACTTTTTAGGTAGAAAGTAGGAGTACCGAGGATCCATGTCAAGAAAACCATGTCATCCAATGTCGGAAGTGATTTTTAGCCCTGTCATTTACGTTATTGACTGACTTAACGTTGTTCAAAGCAGCCCAATCAGTAATAGATGAATAGTTTAGCATGCTCAAACCTGTTTTCCACTAAGATAACATTCACAATGCTAAACTGGTATATATGCAATCTGCCTGAACCTCATTTTGGTCGTGTGCAAGACCTCAGAATTTTGTCCTAAAAATCTTACACGCTTGTTGGTTTTAGCTAAAAAAAAATTATAATAATAAATAACTAGTTTCTTAATTTGAGCTGCCTGCAAATCAAGTTTAGCTACTTTATATAAAAGGTTATGGTTTTAAAATCACTTATATGTCTCAGGATGGATTAGCACCAGATCCATAGGAGCCCCTGGGAGATCGGGGAACACTACCTAACGATAACGTAAATGACATTTCCCTATCCTTGAGTAGTTTTCATGAGCCTTACCCATATATGGATGTAGTGAAGATTAATTCTTCAAGTCTTTATTTACAGATACATATGCACTCCATTCACTGATGTCACCCAAATTATGATGGGTTCCCCCTTTTAGGTCTGGCTCCTCTCAAGGTTTCTTCCTCATGTAGCCTCAGGGAGTTTTTCCTTGCTACCTTCAGCACAGGTTAGCTCACTGGGGGGTGTATAGGACTTACACATATAGAGAAATGTTTCGATGTAAATGTTTACATTAATGACCGGCTGGTTTGCATCAATTTCAATTGTTAAAAAGCTGTAGAGAAAGAAACCAGGATGAAACCAGAGTTCCCTGAGGAAATATACCTGATGGAAAAACCAGCTTAGACCAGCATAGCTGGTTACCAGCATTACCAGCATATTATGTTGTGTTTTGGTGCTGGTATGCTGGTTGAGCATGGGAT
The DNA here is from genome assembly GCA_030014195.1 of Neosilurus mollespiculum. Taxonomy (NCBI): domain Eukaryota; kingdom Metazoa; phylum Chordata; class Actinopteri; order Siluriformes; family Plotosidae; genus Neosilurus; species Neosilurus mollespiculum. The sequence goes on from JAQMYF010000004.1 coordinate 4,528,194, forward strand.
GCTGGTGATTGGATGGTGGACCAGCATCCCAGCATCCCATGCTGGTGGACCAGCTTCATAGACCATTCATGATTTCCATGCTTGACTATGCTGGTTTTTCCAGCTCGTCCAAGCACAGCGACAACATGAAAATTTCCCTTGCTGACTTGAACCCAGGACCTTCTTGCTGTCAGCTAACATGCTAGCTAGCATAGGATAATCTGAGAAGGACTTCTACAAAGATTAGCCAGCTAATAAAACGAACCTGGCAGTATTCCGGGGGATTTTTTCAACGGTTGTTTCTTTGCTAGACTCTTTGTAAGAAGCCTGTGTGTTTGATGGAGGAAAGGGGTGAAAGAAAGACACAAACAATTGTACCGAGTGACATCAGAAAGACAAGACAATCTGCACTTGTCAGGAACGCACTCTCTCAGTGCGCACACACACACTTCAGTTTGTAGAGCTTTGTGGGGTTTTTCGGTTGACGGGAGGCGTGAGCCACATAATGACACTGTCAACTGAAGCCTTGAGAATGTCTATCACCAAGAACTTAGGTCACAGGTATAAGTACACGTCCACACATGCCCACACACTTGACTTGCTTATTCCCATTTCATGTTCCCTGAAAGCAATAAAAAAAAAAATTACGAAGCAGCCCATAATTACTGTTAACACTTTAGTAAGAGTAGTTAGCCATGGATTTCCTGCTGATCCGGAAAAAAGGGTTATGCAGAGCAAAACGAGAGTGATGTACCATCACTGCCCACTAAAGTCTGAGGTACGAGGTAATCTCAAAAACGCTTGACACTTCAGAGAACGCCATTTCGATAGTGTTTTTAAATGCAGCCCAAACCTTTCAAAAGAAAACACGCCTTAATACCAGCCAGCATCCAGCGCTGTGGAGAAAACAGCTGGCTTCTGTAAGCACACGGCTGAAGCCGAGAAAGATTCTGTAGCAAAGAAAAAAATGGAAAAAAAAAATGGAACGAGTGATGTCTAGCACAACCCTGTACACTTTTCCACCTGGAAGAGCGCCCATAAACATGAGGAGGAATACATTGCTCTTTTACAGACTGCTTATTGAAACATTAGCAGAATTGCTGGATTTGTGTGACGAGCAGGACAGTGGCCAAGAAATCCTGCCAAATTCCACACCCCTCCTTCCAAATATACGTGTCCCTTATGCCAAATATACTGTAATATATAAGGATATTATAATGCATGTATTTTTTTTTAAATATGTGTTTTTGATAAAGCGTTATTTAAAACAGGGCAGTACGGTGGCGTAGTGGTTAGCACGTCCGCCTCACAGGAAGAAGGTCGGTGGTTCTAGTCCCGGGCTTTGCGCCAGTCCAAAGACATGCTTGTTGTTGTTGTTGTCTCTGTTGCAATAACAGCGGCACTGGCGTGGGCCCTGATCGTCAGACCCCCATCTCAGCTGCCTAGTAGGATCGTGGGCTGCCTAGTCGTCAGAACCCCCATCTCGGCCTCACCGGTGTAGTGCAAAAGAAAGTGGAACAATACACAAGAATGGTTGCAGGAGCTGCCGGACACAGTAAGCACAGCAAACCGGTCCGCCTCCGGGACTCCTGATTTGAAGGGTTTACTCCACTACACTCGGCCATTGGATCAATCAAGGATCTCCGCCCTTTAGCCGTTGGCTGCCAAGAGCTGCTCAGGCATATTAGGCGTGAATGGTTGCGTGTGTGTGTATGTGTTTCAGCCCTGCGACGGTCTGTTGAGCTCTTCGGGCTGTACCCTGCCTTCACCCAGAGTCGGCTGAGATGGGCTCCATTCTCCCCACAACACGAGTAGGATAAAGTGGTTTGGAAAATGAGTGAATGAATCAGGCCAATCAGGAGACCATGGCTGCCCACTTAAGACGTGGCTACTAACTCTGACCTCACCAATCCCGAGATTGACCAGAGTGGAGGTAAAATCACCTTCATTCCGTTACTCAGGCTGTAGATTCCAGCCTCCCTGCGATTCCAGATTAGGAGATTAAGTAGTTTGATGAATGAATGAATGAATGAATGAATATAATTTTACATTTACAGTATTTAGTAGACACCCTTATCCAGAGCGACTTACATTTTTGTCCCATTCATTCAACTGAGCAGTTGAGGGTTAAGGGCCTTGCTCAAGGGCCCAACAGTGGCAGCTTGGTGGAACTGTGACTTGAACCGCCAACCATCTGATCAGTAACCCAGAGCCTTAACCACTGAGCTACCATGCCAGAGCTACAATGAAAGTATGAAAGTAAAGTAAATATCCTAAAATCGGAGGAGTAACAAGGTAGAGTTAGTTAAGTATTCCCCATCCCTGGCTCCTAATGCCTTCTTCATAACGTGTGTATGAACCGTGGGAAAGGGATTTGAAGGAGGTATAACTTCAAATGTTTACCTCCTAACTGAGTTTCCGGTCAGTGGGAGGAAAAATAACAAGCATATTCCTGCAGCGTACGCTGATCCACACACCTCAGATGATTTCCAAATAATAAACGCAGCCTAATCATTATCTAACACATGTTTACCTTCTAGAAGGCTTCACGCTCCGTACCTCTCTCATTAAAAACCAAAGGCCAGATACTAACACAATCAGCGTGAACTCTTCGACTTTGCCACCGTCACAGGTTTTTTCTAGGCTTTAGTATTATTTGTCTTCTATCTCTGTATTTATTAGCTAATATTCTCGCTGCAATTGAATCTGCTTTTATTCATTTTCCAATAAAGCAGTTCTCAACCTCACTATACCGTCACTTTTACGATCAGTGTTACTTTATATGATGCGTCGTGCCTGAAGCAAGATCCTCCCTCATTTCAATATATTCATTTGGCACATGCTTTTAGAAATAAGTCTGAGCAGCTGAGAGTTAAGATCCAACAGTGGCTCGCTGGAAGTCGCTGGATTTGAACCAAGAAGCATTCAGTAATTGTAATAATATGTTGTAATCAAAGCAAGCTGAATGAAAACAAAAGAGGCTTGTTTTTAGAAATGATCTCAAATAGGTATTAAACAGTCAGTGGTTAACGGTAAGGGAGCCGCTATCGCAACTGGCACTGAGCGAACAATCACAGCGAGATGATATTGCTCTCATTTATCTGTCAGTCCGCTGGCAGGAATGCAGGTGTGTATAGCAGGAGAATAAATGTGCCTACAAAGCCCTCTAAGCTCCATTGTTTTGTGATCAGGCACCCCAGGAGCTCAGATATACAGTAGTGAGTGAATGGTTGTGATTTCCAATTCCAGTATTTTGGCACTTGAATTAAACATTTTAACTGTCAACTGACTCTTCAGCACTTAAAAACCTTTAAAAGCCAAATAATTTGCTGTCCTCCCTTTAAGTAAAATGAGCCATAATATGCAAATGAGCAATAAATCACACTGGTGGGTTACACGTTATGTGAAAAGTCTGGGCTTAGGGGTGAGCAATATGAGAAAAATATTAAAGATGTACTTGAAGACATTTTAATATACAAAATATTTTTCATAAAAAATAGGTTAGCTAATGAATTCCCATAAAAGCTGCTAAAAATGGTAGCAGTCAATTAAACAAAACAAATAAAAAAACCCAAAAAAACGCCCCAGAAAAACCCAGAGATGCATAGAGTGGTCTCCATGGAAATAATGTAGCAAACAGGTCCTATATGGGTACTGGCTTTAATTATCCCTGTGCTGGTCTTACAATATGTTCAGCAGGATGAGGGCGGGACCAAATTAGCAAAGTTTTCTTTTCCCCGAGATGGCTAGGTCACTTAAGATCAAAGCTAATTGTTTCATATGAAAGTCCATATATGGTTTCCTATTAGCATTCCGTAGTAACGGCATATCTAACTGTACTCGTTTTCAGGTTATCAGCACTTTATCTCCAAAACTCTGTGACCTTGCTCTGACCTTTGCCTTTGACCTTGATATTCAAAAATCAAGTCATCTTTGGGACTCACGTAGAAGAGTGTCCCCACCAAGTTTGGTAAGAATCCGTGCAAATAAATATTTTTACCAAACTTGGTGGGAACACTACCCTATATATGTTTATATTTCATTCATTTATTCCTTTTCTGAACTGCTTAATCCTAATTAGGGTCCCGGGGAGGCTGGCGCCCATCTCAGCTGACTCTGGGCGAGGGCGGGGTACACCCTGGACAGCTCGCCAGGCGATCGCAGATGTTTATATTTATATATGGTTTAATCTGGACTCAGTGAGGGCAGTTTTGTGTGGAGTTTGCCTGTTGTCCCCATGCTTGAGTGGGTTTCCTCCAGGTAATCCAGTTTCCTCCAACAGTCGGAAGACATTAGGCTAAGTGGCTGTTTCAAATCCCTCTAGGTGTGAGTGTGAATAGTTGTGTGTGTTGGCCCTGCAATGGACTGGTGAGCTGGTCAGCAGAGGCTCTAGCTTCCCTGCAACCCAAATAAAGGATAGACCAGTGCAAGCACGGGGAGAACATGCAAGCTCCACAAAGAAACGCCCGAACCCAGGCCTTCTTACTGTGAGGCGGATATGCTAACCACTGCGCCACCGTGACGCCCAAAGCTAGCCATAATATCTCCGATAAGTGTACTGTGAACTAATTTACACAGTATTAATATTTCACTATTTTGAAGCGAGTCAGACACACAGCGCTTCACTCTGTTAGTGATGGACGAATGCAGTAAGTGGCAGTAGGCGTTTGTGTTATTTGAGCCCACACATTATTTACACTAGATTCTGACAGACTGACATCTTGTCAATCCATTTCTGGTATGTGGCTCACTTTCCATCCAAGCAGAGAGAAGTTTGGTCTTGTATGACAGAAAATAAACGCCTGGGAGGGTTGCCGAGTTGGCTGCCGATTTGCAGAGACTTCACCAGAAGGACTCGATCGGTCATACACACAAATGTCAAATGTCCACACAGCTCCTTTCATCTACAGAAACCCCAATATCCACCCATATTTCTGAGAAATTTATGAAATTAAATGTTACAGTCATCCTGAGGGAGAGTGAAAGAGATGAAGAAGAGTGTGTCTGGTTTGAACTCCCCGGGTTTGCTAGTGATCCAAAGCTATCAATAGTCATTTTGGAACACTTGACCGCAGGGCATGGTGTGTCCTTTTTAACAAACCTGTGGTCACATGCTGTGGTCATGTACACATAGCTGAGCAGCGCTTGCAAGATACACTGCTGCCCTCTGTCTGATTACAGTCACTGATAAGGTCTACACATGCACCGTAGGAATGTGAGCGAATACGAATGCGGTGTTCAAATTGAATGGGTCATTTGTTGTCAGTAAAAATAAATACAGATATGAACACGAGGTGTATGATTCTGTTTTTTTGTTTGTTTGGCATAAAATCCCATAATGATCAGTTAGCATCAATTTTGTCAGGTCGTTCGCAGATGGACACGCCACCGGCACTCCCAATCCGTCCGCTCCATTATACACCTGGCTAGCTCCTCTGGGCTTGCTGCACCAGCATCAACCATGGTTGACCTGGGGCAGCCTCGGTTCCGTCTCCCATATATGGGGGTCCAGAGCACCACTACGCTTGCTGGCAGCTCAGGATGTCGGTAGCAGTGGCGAGCTAGCCACATTCGTTTTGTCTGTCACTCTAAGAACCTCTTGATACAGCATCTCATTCTTGACATATGACGTGTAACAGCCTTTAAGAGACCTTACTTCCAGAATGAGATACAGTAAAACAGACTACACTGTATAAAGAAGCTATATGGGTGGGATGTCCCAGGGCAGTAGCGCCACTCTCTGTGACATCATCAGTGGTTAAGGCACTGGGTTGCTGACCAGAAGGTCAGTGGTTTCAGCTCCAGTAAGAAGTATCTACTGTTGGGCCTTTGAGCAAGGCCCCTTAATCAGAGGCTCAGTGATATAAAAGATAAAAAAGTATGTCGCTCTGGATAAGGGCATCTTCCAAATGTCATAAATGCAAATTAAAATCAGTAGGTTATAATGTTACACATGGTGTAGGTCATGTGAAGCACTGACAAGACATCATGACAGAGGGACACAGAGACCGGCCCCTGGTAGAGCATATTGCCAAGTGGTTTTCCCTTGACATGGGACATCCCATAATGGGCATGGTTTTACATACTCCTACTCATGCATGACCACCAGGAAGAGACACCTGGGTCGACCCAGAATACGCTGGAGGGACTATGTCTCTCGGCTGGTCTGGGAACGACTCGGTGTACCCCCCAGAAGAGCTGGAGGAAGTTTCTGGGGAGAGGGACGTCTGGACCTCTCTGCGCCCGTGACCCGCCGCAAGATCATTTAAAAGAAGAGGATGATGATAGATGTTTTTTATTAAACATTTTCTTGATGCGGATAAGTATCAAACTCTCGACTCTACATTAGCATCTAAAATCCCACTTCACGCGCCAAGCGTCCCTAATTGCAAGATGGGAAATGACGTTACTACAACTAAAAACTTAGAACTTATATAAATCCCCAGTAATGCAGTATCAAGCTGTTTGTGCCTTACAGTGTGTGAAGCCACACCCAACGTTTGAATTGACTCTTGCTGTTATGAATTCGGAAGAAGTCGTGCACACCAGACAGTGATATGCCAATTAGATATTTAAACCCTGAGGCTAAATTAAATCTACATCACAAGTTCTCTCATAGAAACAGCATTGTTTATACCCACAAGTTAATACATACTCGGCTCTGCATGCTGCTCGCTGCCTGCCTGCAGGGTTTGATCCAGAATTCCAGTGACTCATATGTAACTGTCAGCGAACTGCTCGCTTCACATTTCTCGCTAACATGCTTGACTCAAATGGGATTAACGGGAGAGAACTGTGAGAGCTGTTAAACTGCACAGGCAGGAGGAGGAGGGGGGTCAGAGGTCAATGTGCATATCACTCTCAGACATTGTATAATCCAGTATGTCTCTTCTCATCATGGAGCAGTGTGTATGAGGTTACGATGACATTAAATCAAGGTGGCTTCAGTCGTCAAGCTCTAATTACCTCGATGCTTAGCCATTTTCTGATGCACTACTTGAAGTAGGTGCTTAAGATCAATTGCTCTTGGGATTTGTACTCAACGCTCCAAAATGTTGCCAAATTTCGTTCGTTTCTGTCGACGCATCATGAAGCAGTTGGAATTACATTTTTTTTCAGTTATGATGTCGTAATTCTGTTCGAGAATCCAAAATTCGGCTCCATTTTATTCTAGCTATTGTCCACAAGAACAGGTTTGCCAAGTGTTTCTGATGGTTAATGATGGACGAGTAGCACTTTCGGAGCCAACTGTCCACAACAAAACCAACAGCAACAAGGTGGCAAGGAGTTTGATACCAGATACCGCTAGTGTAAAAATGCACAAAAGTAACCAAGGGGTTTGAGAAAGATGCTGGAAAGGAGTTGTGAAGGGGAGGTTGCATGGATTTGTCAATCAAAGCTTGCTCAATGAGTCTTGATCTCATTCATTCATTCATTTTCTGAACCGCTTAATCCTAATTAGGGTCGCGGGGAGGCTGGCGCCCATCTCAGCCGA
>JAQMYF010000004.1:4546099-4557492 GCA_030014195.1 Neosilurus mollespiculum
CACACACCCACACACACACACACACACACACACACACACACACACACACACACACACACACACACACACACACACACTTTCTTGCACCCACTCACAGGCTGTTTCTATGCCAGACAGAGTCTTGGGAGTTTCTGTAATGACTCTATTTTCTTGTCTCCTTCACCCAGACCACTGTGACACTGACCTAGAACTACTAATTCATCACTGCACACATTTTAAGCACTAAAGGCAAGTTTTCTATTTTTAAATTAACCCAAATTCTGGAGTAAGACACATCTAACGATACTGGGTGTGGTACTTTCAGACCAATGGAAGACCAAAATTCACTCACTCTGAGCAAACTGCTTAATCCAATTAGGGTCATGGGGAGGCTGGAGCCTTTCTCAGCCAACACTGGGCAAAAGCCGGGTACACCCTGAACAGCTCACCAGAGCATCGAAGGACCAACACACACACACACACACACACACACATATACATAAACACACACACACACACACATATATATAAACACACACACACACGCACACACATATATACAAACACACACACACACACACACATATATATATAAACACACACACACACACACACACATATATATAAACACACACACACATATACCCACACACACACACATATATACAAACACACACACACACACACACACACACACACACACACACACACAGATATCTATATATATATATATATATATATATATATATATACATACTATGAATACTTGAAACGTATTAATGTCTTTGATTAAATATAACATTAAAATTCTACATTTAAGAGCCAGTTAATTTAGGAGCACTCATTCGCCCGCAATTATAAAATAGCCAATCAGATAGGAGTGACACAGGCTTACAATCATGCAGATCCTTTTCAAAAAAATCATTTTCTATACATTTCTATTACAGTGACTGTGGCATGTCTGTTGGTGTCAGGTTTTTGGTTTTTGAGTATTTCCGAAACTGATCTCCTGAACACAATAGTCTCTAGATGTATAAATGATGGTAGTGGAGGACTCCGAGTGCAGAGTACGTTCGGTTCTGCCGCATGAATAATGTAGTAAATAGGTCATGTGTGTGTACTGCTTTTATTTATCCATGTGCTCGGCATACAATATATTCTATAGTACATGGACGTGACCGAATCTGAGGAAAAAACCTCTCTCATGTGGAGGATTGAAAAGATGGCTCGGGTTTGACGCTTCAAGGTCACTCAAGGTCAAAGGTAAGTGTTTCATTCAAGTGTTTCGTAGTAACGGTGTGTTTCAAAGTTATAAAAGCTCGATCGCCAACACTTTGTGACCTTGCTGTGACCTTGACCATTAAGCAAGACAATCCAAAATCAAATCATGTCTGGGACTCAGGTAGGGTAGTGTCCCCACCAAGTTTGGGGGAAAATCCTTGCATGGGTGTGGTCAAGATTTTGTTCACAAGACAAACTGACAAACACTAGTGATTACAACACCTCTGCCAAAATTTGTGGCAGAGGTAAAAATAGTCACTCGCTCTCACACCGCCTACTCATATTAGGGTCATGGGGAAGCTGGAGCTCACCTCAGACGACACTCGGCAAAGGCATGGTACAAAACCTGAACAGCTCACCAGGCCATCGCAGGACAAACACTCACACCTGGGGCAATCTGGAACAGCCAACTAGCCTAATGTGCATGTCTTTGGACTGTCGGAGGAAACCAGAGTACCCAGAGGAAACCCACACAAGCGCAAGGAGCAAAACTCCACACTGAAACGTCCTTGCCGAGCCCAGGACTCGAACTCAGAACCTTCTTGCAGTGAGGCGCACTACGCCACCCTGCTGCTTAGTAAAATTACATTGAGAGAAAAAATCTGAGAAAGAGAGCGTAGAGGACAATGGTAACTCAACTGGAACGCAATGGTAACTCAAATACACACTCATTACAACCACGGTGAGCAGAAAAGCATCTCAGACTGTATAACATTGGCATCTTGAAGCAGGTGGGCGACAATAGCAGTACGCCAGATTAGATTCCACTCGGGTCAGCTAACAACAAGAACCTGAGAGAGGAAAACAACATGGTGAGGAAAGTCAGCTGCACAACTCAAATCAATATACAATCACTTCCGAATAATTTGTCAGTTCCGAGAAGACAAATTTTGCAACACATACACAACCATTCACACTCACACTCACACCTAGCAGCAATTTTGAACAGCCAGTTAGCCTAATGTGTATGTTTTTGGACTGTGGGAGGAAACCGGAGTACCCAGAGGAAACCCATGCAAGCATAAGAAGAATATGCAAACTCCACACGAATGCAAGCCTGGGACTCGAACCCAGGACCTTCTTGCTGTGGGGCAGACGTGCCAACTACTATTCCACCGTGACAAATACTGAAAGAGTTTGTGCAGTCAGTCAAAAACAAGAGCTTGGAGGATGTATTGTATAAGATATATTATTAATCTGAAAGATTTCGTAGAAACAAACCAGCTGAATTTGTGTTCCTGAAATAAGCTGTCAGCTACTGTATGCATACTGTATACTGTCTTCTACCACCAACACCCGTGAGATCCCAGAAGAAAAAAATGACATCTACAACAATGTGTTCTTGCTTTGGTTTATCTCATGACACAGTGACACCTCAAGAGGAATGGAAATTAGAGATGGGATGTTGTTTCCACAAACACACACAAAAAAAAAAAATACAATGCGTATATATTTTTCTATTGGAGAAGTGCCACGAGTAAATCCAGACAATACAGCTTTTCTTTCTATCTAACAATAGAAGTAAACTGGCCAAGTTTCCCTGTAGACTGATCTGATCTGTTCATCTGCCTGTATCGTGGTGAAAGATCAATTTAAAAAAATAAAAGGTCCAGCCTTAAAACACGCTGAATCTTCGGCGGAGGACTCAGTTATGATGTCAGCAGTTTGGCATAATGATGTCAAGACTGTCTTTTGAAAAATGCATGGATAGCAGTTTATTAAAAATGGATAGAACAGCTTCAGGGCAGCGTGCTTTGATTTTAAAATGTGTGAAATGCTTGATGTCTATAAAGAGTTCCCAATAAACTTCCAGGGGATCATTGAAATATATACATGTATGTAAAAAACAAACAAAAACATTGACTACCAACTGTCCAAATCAAGTGAAGTTTATGATATTAAACTTTGCTCAAGGTCCCAAAAGTGGCAATTTGGTGGTACCGGGGCTTGAATCACAAACCTTCTAATTAGTAACCCAGTGCCTTATAGCTGTCATACATTCGTAAAGATCCTGGACTCCTGATGAAATTCTTTTCTTCTCATACCCCAGCTTGTTAGGAAGTCAGACCGCAGGGTCAGCCATAATATAGCAACCCTGGAGCAAAGATGGTCGAGGGCCCCACAAAGGCAATGTGCCAGTGCTGGAACCCCTGACTTTGTGATGAATAACCCAGAGTCGTTACCCATTGAGCCACCAGTGCCCCAAGCAGTTCGCTCCATAATAAGGTGGAGAGTTCGATAGGCCTTGACAGCCTTGGAGCAAATCTTTACCAAATCTCCAAGAAGGGCCAGTGGGTGTTGTTTGGGCACCTTATAAAAATGCCCCCTCATCGGCTCCCAGTAGATCGGTATCAGACATGTCTAAAGTGGAGCCAGGAATTGATAAAAATGGCTTCTGTAGAACTTGAATCTGTGGCCTGGGAAGTCTAAGCTGACCTCAACCCCTTGCCCCCATAACCTCCAGGAAAAACAGAAGAAAAAAAATGAATAAATGTCTTAGTTTAAGGTGACGGAAGCTTCATAACTGACCACTCCCAAAACCTCATCTTAATTCCCTACCCCTGTGAACTCTGCCATCCATCATTAGGTCAGTTAAGTTTTCCATGCTCTGGTGAGCGCACCACAGTTTCCCATTAGCGATATTCTTTCATATAAGATGAGGATATTCATGAATAATGAATGAGTATGGGTGGCTTCATCCAATTACTGAGCACTGAGCAGCTGCTACTTCATTCAATCATAGAGCAAGTAAATCCAGTAAATGATGGTAGATTGATGGTCAAGGGACACCTGATCCCCTGGCATAGTAGAGAAGGGTATTTTCCAAAGTGATTAACAGATGCTCTTTCAAATGATCTAAGTTTTCCACTAGGTGTATTCTATCAAAATTTGAGATAATCAAACTTTGTATAAACAACAAATATGATAGAATGGTAACAACAGTTACCTTTAAATGGAAATTAAACCCAAGCTTAATAAAAGCTTGCATGCATAGTTTATGTCTGTTACAATTAACACATGCTAGGCTTCAAAAATTAGTAATAACTCCGCCTACTGGGGGTGGCAAAAAGTAGCGAATAGTCATGTGATTATCACATGTTACGGGACTAATTTGCATATGAATTAACAGCGCAGTATATTATTCCTTCCTATATAATAGCGTATGCTTCTCTGATGTATATAAACGGAAGCGCGTAGGATTTGTATGTGTCAATTTTTATTTTATTCAGAAGTTCACTAGTTTATATCTGATGTGTTAGTTTAATATCTGTATACTGTTATTACTGCCTTTAACTTGTCTTATATGAACTGAGGAATTCACGTCATATTCTTGCAATTTGCACTCATGCAAATTAGCAAACGGATTTTATCAAATTTCAACGTAAATGTACGCAAAAACCACCTGATGCTTCATGTATGACTATAAATAAGATATCCATTTAAAATGCTTTTGTTTTACACTAGCTTGTCATGTTAGCATGGATTTGAGACAAATGCAGAAAATAAACACCATGTTAAATCTACTTAGTATGCTAACCAGCTAATTTGGCTTGATCTCTTATTTTATATAAATTAATTTGTGGTGAAGTAATTTGACAGAGCTTTATACTAAAATACACACTGAAGACCCCAATTTTGTCTGATTTCCTGAAAGTTTAACTTCAACAGTCCAGCCTGCAATGTTTCAGAGACCCGCCTTTGTTGCGGTAGTACCAAAGCATGACTGGAGCTTGGAATCAGTCAATTAAGACACCACTGTCACATAATTGAAGCATGCATTGATCTATTGTGTACCCATCGGGTCGGGGTGAAAGCTGTTTGTGATGGCGTTGGGGTGGTCCAGGAGCCAGAGGCCAAGTTCATTCCTATTCACATGCTCGCGAGTGGGAGGGGAAGTCTGATTGATTTTCAACAGGAGATGAGAAACAAAGAGGGGACAAAGTGTGTGTGTGTGTGTGTGTGTGTGTGTGCGCGTGTGTGTGTGTGTGTGTGTGTCTCGCTCAGCTTAAAGCTCCAGCTCCGGGCTCTGTTCCTACTGAGCTCAATGGAAAGCTACTGCTCCAAAAAAAATAAATAAATAAATAAGCTTTCCATGCATATTTTACTTTTGTAAATAGTATAATAAATACATTCAGATTAACACTTTCTCTAAAAGTGGAACTAAATTAGTATCTACATCCAAACAGAGCCTAGAATTTAGACAATTACTGTCGCTATCATAAGAATAAATAGTTTTTGAAGATGAATTTCAATGCTAACAGCTAGGCTAACATAAGCTACATAAGATAATAATGCTAGTAGTGTCTACTAACAAATTTAGTACATTTAGTAAGACTTTATAATGGATTTCACATAAATGAAACGCAATAAACGCAAATTATTTGATACAATCTGATAAATTATGCTAGAAATTTTATTAGCTAGCTCCTTTATTTCGTGTTTGTACCTTACATCTTGGCCTACAATTTCGTGAAATGGATTTTAATTACATGAACTAAGATGTCAGCGCTAATAATGCTACCTACTAAAAACACTGTGCTTGATTTTGGATCTTACAAACACATTTAGCGCTTTTTATACAGGTTCCAGAGCTAGCAAGAAAGTTACCGTGTCATCAACTATTAACTATTCAGATACGACTAAGTAGCCTGGAACCACACATCGTTATGTTTCCATGTACTTTATACTTGAACACTGAATTAGACGCACAATTCAGTAACCTCCACCTTGCCATGGGCACATCGTTGCTAATAATAACTAATAACACAATTAGCAAGTTTGAGTTGCACTTAGGCTAAAATAACAGAGCACAGCACAAGTAATGTACAGTGCATTGCTTATTTCTTCTTTTAAAGGCTATACTTTATGGCAAAATCAAGTTGTTTGTTCGAATCTCGACCGTGGACATAGGAATTAAGAAGAAGTACTGTAAGTGTATTACACATGTTGTGTAAATAGTCAAGATTCTTTCCTGTTCGTTAAAACTTCCTGTTCATCAAGATTAAACTACTACATTTAATAATAGTTCCATTCATTTTAGGGCCAACCTTGAATAAAGATGATAATACAGGCTAGCAAATTATCTACACAATTATCCATTAATTTATTTTCTAAGACGCTTAATCCTAATTAGGGTCACGGGGAGGCTGGCGCCCGTCTCAGCCGACTCTGAGCGAGGGCGGGGTACACCCTGGACAGCTAGTCAGGCCATCGCAGGGCCAACACTCCCACTCACACCTAGGGGTGATTTAAAACAGCCAATTTGCCTACTGAGCATGTTTTAGGACTGTGGGAGGAAACTGGAGTACCCGGAGGAAACCCACGCAAGCACGGGGAGAATATCTAAACTTTTGTGCTAGCATGTAACATATAAATATAAAAGCACAGCTACAGAGCTAAAGCTATAGAGTATGAGTGCTAATATAATAGCTAAAATGCTGCGTCTAGCATTAGCCCTGCAATAGAATGATGACCTGTTCAGGGTGTACCTCACCTCACCTCTCACCAGAAGTCAACAGGGATTGGTTCCAACCGTCTTCTGTTACTCTGATGGATATGCGGTATAGACATCTGATAGATGGGTGGATGTATCTACCAATCTTTAGCTACCCACATAGCACTTTGCTTGTATGTTTGCTTGTTTTTCCTTATCAGTAATTTAAATTACGCGAATATTAATGAGCTTTTTGTGCTAGCAGTTGGGCTAACATCCCGACAAGACCATAAAAAACGTACATAATAAATGCCCATGCCTTTATGATGCTTCGTTCAGATTAGCCTGTAGAGGCAACGTGGCCACACTTGCGCTCATGCTAAATGTCATTGCCTTTGTGTTTTAATTTATGTGGGTTGGTATTAAGAACTCTAATTGTCTTGGCTAGACAGAGATTAACGATGCAGGGTATGACCGCACGTGCCTCTGGCTTATGATATGAGCTAAACTGGAGATGTATGAATGTGGCATGTAATGATGGTGGGAATGCTTGATCCATGCTCCATGGAAAAATTTATTCTACTTTGCACCCTGGATATAAATTAAATCATAACACAATACTGGCACTGGAACTCTGTACGTGCCATTACCCCAACCATCCAAGGGGTACAACTTCTCCAGAACAATAGTCCTCATCCAAGTTTCTCCATCATCCAAAGCATGAAAGAAAAAGGGACACTGTTATACTGGACCTTGTTCATGTCTGTGACCCCCGTCTCCATATACCCCAATTTCCAGTGTGCTGATCACCCCCAGGCCTCTCTCATTTGTTCAGACAGTGCATCTCCAGACCACAATGCCTTTCTGTCTGGCTGGGAGATCTTTATGGAGGAGGAGGCACGGAGTTTCACTTCCACAACACAAAGCACACTACACAAAGGACAAGCTGTTATTCATGGCAGCTACCAGTGCCGATTTTACAGGGGAAGCCCAACAAACACTATAGTGTGTGAGAGAGAAGAATGGTTCCCAGTGATCCGTCCAACAGGGCTCACCCTCCTGTCGTAAAAATATTATTTCAGCCCCCAACGAGTGCCTCCTCTTTCAGTAGGACTCCTGAACTCCCTTTTATCACACCCTGAAAGCACACAACTCTTCCAGCGTTGTGGCATCTTCCCTCCAGGATCCTGTTCCTGTTGTTCTGTGATATAATACTGTCTTACGTCTTACACTGTGAGCCTCGGGGCTTGCTGTCTCAGGACTTGGAGAAGTGGTGGTTTAAAACTGGCATGGTGTAGAATTTCATTTCCATTACAGATACTTAAAAGGCAATTAGTATTACGGGAATTAATATCAAGGATATTATGTGGATGGGAAAAGCCATTTGCAAAAATGTTGGTCTACGTTAAAATTCCTGTGTGTGTTTTTACATTCATCCTTTATTCGGGTTGCAGGGAGGCTGAAGCTTATCCTAACCAACTTTGGGCAAAGGTAGGGTAAACCGTAAACAAATCGGCAGACCATCACATGGCCAACGCAGACAAACAACTATTAAAATTCACACCTTGCGTGAATTTAGCCTAATGAGCGTGTCTGTGGACTGTTGGAGGAAACCGGTGTACCCAGAGGAAACCCACATAACCATGAAGAGGACATGCAAACTGCACACTAAAACGCTGAGCCTAGGACTCGAAACAAGGACCGACTCCTGCTGTGAGGTAGTAGTGCTCACCAGTATGTCACCGTGCTACTTGTTCTACTTATTATTATTATTATTATTATTATTGTTATTGCTGTTTTAATTGAGTACTAAAAGAGTGTGTCAAAGCTGAGCATAACAATACAAACAGAATGTAGGCTATGTGTGTCACCATCCCTGAACTTAAAACTCACATGGTCACACAGTCTATCGACACAGCGGATAGATCGGGCGCTGGCTACAATGGCTTATCGACATTAATGCTAATAAATCCGTGAAATCCTAATGAAGCATTCTAAAAACGGATAGGCCGCTAAACATACGCCAAAGGAGAAAGTATGCAACGTTGAATGAGAACGGGTAAAGTCATTCCCGAGATATTACCTGGAAGTGGTCGGGTGTTGAAGAAAAAAAGAAGGAGAAAAGGAGAAACAATCAAATTATTGATTTATTTACTAAGTAGCTTTGCAAGAATTCATGTTCAGTGAGCTAGTCATCATAAAATATTAGTCCGCCTGTGCGAGTCATGCGGTCATGTTATGCTTACACGCGTTCAGACCCCTGAAGCTCTGCCCACGCTGCCAACATCCTGCTGAAACCCGAACATTCGTACACATTCCAGCAGCGGCGCCGCTGACCTGCAGCAGAGCGCGGCCATAACAGAGAGGGAGGAAACAGTACGGCAGGAAAAGAAACATTGGACAGAAGAAAGACGGCTGCATTTTAAACAGGGGCAAGGATGGAGGACTTCCTGCTCGAATCAAAACAACTTCAATCGATGAGCTTTTTCTGTTTTTTGAGTTTCAGGCTGCATTAAAAACTCAGATGACAGACAGATGGAGGGCCTCGTTTACTTTCAAGTACTCTCCAGGAGATTAAAATTCACCTACAAGTGAGGTTTATTTCTGCACAGCTAATCAAATTAAATTCTGTTTCGTTTTATTTGTGTAGCCTGTTTAATGAGAGACGGCGTCACAGAGCAGAAATTCACTGAGACGTCATCGGAATCTTAAAAACCTCGAGAGGAGACTGATGTGGAAATGAAGCCCGTCCCTTTTTGGGTGATACAAAAAAACTTTATTTATACTAGATTTATTATGATCTATTATTAAAGGGATCATGAATGATTAAAGTTAGCAGGTGCGGAGCGAAGAAGAACAGAGTTAAGCAATTTAACTACACGAAGTTAGCACCTCCTTTGTTTCTCTCAATAAGAAAAAAAATTAAACATTGCATGTGTTAGACTAGAATTTGGATTTCTTTGATTTCACAAAGGGTGCTAAGACTAAAGCCCAAGACAAAAAAATTGGACAAATTCCAAGACAGCTGTTGGCATGTTGTACAAAACTGGTGTTGTATGACAGAACAGAATTTTTTTCCCCCCGTCTTGTAATTCTAACTCACAGCAAGAAGGTCCTGGGTTCCATTCCAGGGCTTGGGAGTTTCTGTGTGGAGTTTGCATGATCTCTCCATGCTTAGGTGGGTTTCCTCTGGGGTACTCCAGTTTCCTTCCACAGTCCAAAGACATGTACATTAGGCTAATTAGCTGTTTCGAAATTGCCCCTAGCTGTAGATGTGAGCATTTATGGTTGTGTGTGTGTGTGTGTGTGTGTGTGTGTGTGTGATGGCCCTGTAATGGTCAGGCGAGCTGTTCAGGATGTTCCCTGTTCCCAGTGTCGGTTAAGCTAGGCACCAGCCTCCCCGTGACCCTAGTTTGATTAAGCTGTTCTGCAAATGAGTAAGTGAGTCAATTTCCGAACTGGCAGGGAAAATGTGTGGCAACAGAGGGAAGAGCATAGCCACCATATCACATACTACATTTCTCCAGACCAGAATCTAATGAAGAAATCCTTCACTGTAAACATTTCCGAATATAGACTACATTTGTGCTGAGGGGAAAATAACATTTCTTTCACCAAAATTCTATACACTATATTATATGTTTTATCAATACAGTTGTACAGTAATCACAGTGAGAGTTAATGCAACATAATTCTGTCTCTGCGTTATGCAACACGCACATTATCAAGCCAGCACTTAATGCTTAAATACTTGACTGCTTTCCTTCATCACTGCGAGGCATGACGGCGCAAGTATATTCTTCGCTAATGTTAATCTGGTGCAAGAAAAGGACTAAGCGTGTTTGAACAGGCGAGTTTACAGAAATAAACCCACTTTGGAACAAATTCTTCTTGCTCGCACTAGGCATGTTGTTGTAGGTATTACTGTTTAAGAAATAATCAAGGATATTTTTAATAAGAATGATAAAAACGAACCCGCGGTGATGTCTCCTGTTTCCAAAACAATCCAGGGAGCGAACTCCTGTGTGAAGTCTCTAATTCAAGGAAAAAGTACTACATCGAACCATCTGATCTGACATTCAGCTCATGTTCCACACATGTTCTTTTAGAAACGCTTTTCTTTTTCTTTTCTTTTCTTTTTTTTTGAAAAGCTAAAGGAGCCATTTATGAAGATTTTAAACCTCTTAACCACTAAAAGGAAGTCCAACATACAGACAAGGCCATCCGACAGACCAAGGTTGACAGTAGGGTTTCCAATCTTTTTGGGAATCCAAAATTCAAAAAAAAAAAAAAAAAACAGGGCAGAATGGGAGGCTGTAATTGCAGTGCGTTTAAAGTAATGAAAGACAGTCAGCAGGACACAGGAAAGACCAAATGGAGCCAACGCCGTGATGCAATTTTGATGAAAAGCCCTTGGGTGTCATTTCATTTGGCAAAAGTACACACCATATGCAGCGGATGAGAGTATAGAACTGAAGAAGTCTGCACTTTTCCTAAGGTAATAATTGCATAGACAATTATTATAAAATAATTCTATAAAATAAATATCTCTTGGCTCCCGAGTGGCGCATCAACAAGGTGCGCGACTATTAACCCAGAGATCGCAAGTTCGAATTGATCGGTTGATGCCACAGCCATCCGTGACCGGGAGTCCATGGGAGCTAATTGGCCGAGCTCTCATGGGAGGGAAGGATGGCAT
>JAQMYF010000004.1:4558918-4578180 GCA_030014195.1 Neosilurus mollespiculum
GTCGTGTGATAGGGAAGGCAAAAGTTGATGGGTGGGAATTGGATATGACTAAATTAGGGAGAAAAATGGGGAAAAAAAAAATCCAAAATAGATAGATAGATAAATAAATAAATAAATAATACATAAATAAATATATTTTATGCAGACAGAAAAAAATAACATACGACAATAGAGACACTATGTCATTCAAACTTAAAAAGACTTGATGATCAAATGTTCATAACAAACGCACTGAGTAGGATTTTTGGATTTCAGACTTGGAACCGAGTGGTATGAAGAAGTATATCTAGGGCTGATGTCTTCCCAGCCCAGACTGTACAATAAAACAGATTTACAAGAACAAAAACATGATTTCATTGCTTATAATGACTCACTTACTCATTTGCCGAACCACTTAATCTTATCAGGGTTGCGGGGAGGCTGAAGCCTATCTCAGCCGACACTCGGCAAAGGCAGGGTACACCCTGAACAACTCGCCCCACCATCACAGGGCTGCTAATAATAACGACGTTTAAAGTTTTTAAGTAGTAAATTCAATTATGAACAGTGAACATGACCAGTTTACATAGTCTTAACCTAAACCAATAACATGATGAAATCTGGGGAGGATGGTGTGCCAAGATAACTCAGTGAATCTTAGTGACTGGGGTTTGATCCTCGGTTCAAGTAAGAAATTGGTGGTTGATTTAAATGCAGAGTTTGAAAACACATTTCTGGTTTTAATTACCCACGTGCTCATCTTACAATTCTGTTCTATGTTCATATGTGGATATGACCAAATAAGCGAAAAAGAAAACCTTTTTTAGTTCAAGAACATACAAGATTGTTGGGGTGTGTCCTTTCAAGGTCACCCAAGGTCAAAAGTAATTTTCTCATTTGAAAGTCCATAATGGTTTTATATAAGTGTTCCAAAAGTAATGCCATGTCTATCGGCACTCATTTCCATATTATAAGCATTCAAAATTCTGTGACCTTGATTTTGACCTTTGGAGGTAACTCAAGGCCAAAGGAGATTATGCCATTTGAAAGCGTGAATACGGTTTTCTATCTGCTCCTCATTGCATCTATGGGTCTATGTCACTTTGTTTTGCAGTTATAAGCTGTTTTAATTTTAACATGGGAAATTTCATGTATAGTGAGTACTGTATTTGAGCCTTTCACAGCCTTCTGGAGCACCTGGGATACATAAAATGAGGGTAATTGTTCCAAAATCTGTACATATTATGTATAATTTCATATATGAATAAATACACAATAGTACGGAGTACCTTCAAATAAAAGATAACGAGCAAAAAGTATCAGCTTTTCTTGAAGTTACATTTTGGACAAATTTGAGTTTCCCCACTTGAAAAATTCTCACGATTCCAACTGAAATAATTTTTCAAATAATTTCTGCAAAATGTTCTATTCAAAATTAGATAAGCTTACGTCATTTAACT
Organism: Neosilurus mollespiculum; assembly: GCA_030014195.1. Classification (NCBI taxonomy): domain Eukaryota; kingdom Metazoa; phylum Chordata; class Actinopteri; order Siluriformes; family Plotosidae; genus Neosilurus; species Neosilurus mollespiculum. Next base: position 4,560,358 of record JAQMYF010000004.1, read on the forward strand.
AAATCCTGCATTGGTGGCAATATCCCCGATTTGTTCTCCACAGGGAGGATCTGAATACATGCCAGGAAGTGTCCGTCCAAAATGTCCACTCCGACTTTTCTATCTCTTGTGATAATAAGAAATGGACTCAGATGCACTTTTTATTATTATATATAAGTAAATCTAGGTATGTAACTTTAGAGCAAAACACTTTACTTGCAATAGTTCAGACACTTTAATATTGTATTATAATAATGTGATTAAAATTTAATAAAAAATTGAACTGGTTTTTAACTTTGAAATCTTACTACTATTGACACTGATAGTTTTTAAAGAAATGTTAGTGTCTTGGACATGCATACTTTCAAAGGCCATAACTTCCACGAAAATAATGTTACAGCCAAAATTTAAAAAGTTTTTATAACCTTCAACATTTAAGAAAATTACTACTTAAAATAACTAGCAAATTAAAAACCTATATTTATGACCCCTTTCTGCCTGATTGCTCTAAGAGACTGTGAAAACGCCCGTATACAGTAACTTGCGTTTGTAGGCGGTAGTGTTCTCCTTCTTTTCTTTTTTTAGAGGAAGTGATGGTGAGCATGAAAATGTACCAAATAGATGTGGGTAAGTTTTGTACATCCTTGATACAGTTTAAGTTCCCTAATTTGCACAGAATTTATTGTAGTGCATTTCATGAAGGTGCTGGAATTTTTTCAGTATGCTTTGACGGATGTAACGCTAAGCAAAAATCCCAAAATAGTCATGAACTTCAGTTTGACTTAAGATGTAATGCATAGAAGCTGAGTCAGGCTTGCTGCAGAAATAGGAATTAAAAGTGGATGTGTTATGATGTAAATGAAACTATGATGTCGAGAAAGCGGTTCTGAAGACTCAACTGGAGGTGACCTTAAAAGAAAATGTAAGGAAAGCCCTCCAAACTCTCTTGTTACACTGAAAAGATGTATATTTTCATTAACAGGTGGTTTTTACTTACTTTTTCAAAGTTGCAATTCGTTAAAATCGTTTTTTTTTTTTCATTAGCCTGTTTGAAAGGCCGCCATTTGTCAAATTCGCAAGAATAGGACGTATACACATCAGTTCCAATAAGGAAAGATAACTGCAAAAATAACAGTATACAGATATTAAACTAACAAATCAGATATAAACTAGTGATCTACTGAATAAAATAAAAATCAGCACATTTGCACATAATACTACATTACATTTACACACATCAGATAAGCGTCTGCTCGTATATGTAAATCATGGTAAAAAAAAAAAAAAAGGGATTTATCCATGTTAAAATATATCCACTTCAGAATAATAATCAGATACTGAATAAAATATATTATAACTTTTTGGTAAATGATTAAATAAAAACCACTGGGTAGTTATTTGGGGCAGAATGATCTGATCTGGGATCTGAAGTGTCTCTGAGCTCTTGGACTGACTCCAGCAATGGTTTGGGTGCTGTAATAACCTCCAACCCCCAAACCCTCTCTCTCTCTCTCTCTCTCTCTCTCTCTCTTGTGTCAGCCACTGACCCGGCAGAAAATTGCAGTATTGATCGCACTGTGATTCGGCTACGTCGCCAGTTTTTCCCCCAGAAAGCTCCAGGGTCGAAGCAGGAGGTGAAGCAGGCCTTTAGTGGAATGAAAAACATAGGAATAAAACAGCAACTGGAGATTTGATAGGCGATGAAAGAAGGTGGCTTTTTTTTTTCTTCTTTTTTTTAAACCATTCTGTCTGCCGTGGAGGTCAGGCAGACTTTTGGCTCCCGACTGACTCCATTACAAATACAAACTTCAATGCCAAGGAGCTCTGGAACAGAAAAGAGGCATTAGTGCCGAGTAGTGGGCTGCATTCCTGGGCCCAAGGCCAGGACGAGCCCACAGCGGCTCGAAGAGAAACCCGACTAGCGTCTTTAGCATTTCGTTGTGTGACTCGCACGACTCCAAACATTCCTCAGAACCTGGAGCTATACGGAGACTGTTCGAAATGAAGAAGTTCAGTATCCCAAAGTACACAAAACCTGGTGCGGTCATAATCCATGGTTCTCAAAGCGGGGGATGAGAATCGTAGCCAAAGATTTTTCTTTCTTTCTTTCTTTCTTTCTTTTATTTATTTATTTTTTTTTTTACAGTGGTGGAAATCTTAACCCACCATTTATCAAAGTTATAAATAACATTAAATGGAATCTAGTGGCTATTAATTTAAAAATATTATTCATCCATTCGTCATTCATTTTTTGAAACACTTAATTCTAATTAGGGTCGCGGGAAGGCTGGTGCCCATCTCAGCCGACTCTGGGTGAGGGCTAAGTACACCCTGAACAGCTCGCCAATCCATGTGCACGGCTGACACACACAACCCTTCACACTCACATCCATACCTAGGGGTTATTTGGATCAAGTAGCCTTATGTGCATGTCTTTGGACTGTGGAAGGAAACTGAAGTACCTGGAGGAAACCCACGCAAGAACAGGGAAAACATGCAAAATCCACAGGACTCAAACCCAGGACCTTCTTGCTGTGAGGCGTACATGCTATCCACTATGCCATCATGCCGTCCTGGGATTTTTATGAAATGGAGTGTAATCCACATTATTATAAGGGTTTATGCACTAAAGTCAGCTCATGTGACCTAGTTCAGGAATTAAATGTTGTATAGCTTCAATAAATAAATAAATAATCAATTGACAAATTAAATTAAATGTTCATGAGATAAATTCACACCTAAAGGGTTTATGGAACCAGCAGTTTAAACAATAAATATATTCAAGCATTTATGAAAACCTGGATAGCCTGTATAACATTTCACTCCTGAATCCGTGTAAAACTTAATCCGGGGTCGGGTCGCGGGGACAGCTGCCTAAGCAGTGAAGTCCAGACGTTCCTCTCCCCAGCCACTTCCTCCAGCTCTTCCGGAGGGGACACCGAGGCGTTCCTAGACCTGCCGAGAGACATGGTCCCTCCAGCGTGTTCTGGGTCGACCCCGGGGCCTCTTCCCGGTCGGACATGCCCGAAACCCCACACCAGGGAGGCGTTCAGGAGGCATTCTAATCAGATGTCCGAGCCACCTCAACTGGCTCCTCTCAACGCTCCGAGCTCCTCCCGGATGGCCGAGCTTCTCACCCTATCTCTGAGGGACAGCCCTGCCACCCTGCGAAGGAAGCTCATTTCAGCCGCTTGTATTGACTCATTAACGTGATTGTACTTAATTGACTCTTTATATGGAGATGACTTTATTTACCATCAACTTCAAATGACTAATTTATTTCAGATGTAGGTTGTCACACGAAGATGACGGCACGTGCGCCGCACAGACACAGTCCAAAAATAATATACAAATGTAAAATATACAAATACACAGATATGGAAATGCTTTGCGCTGAGTGTGAAAACAGAGTCCTTACGTAGTGTAGGTAAATCGTGGAATGGGAACCAGATGTGCAGAGCTTATGACAGAGCCAAAAACTTAGAACAGACAAGTTGAAGGCAATAGAATAAATAAATATGGATGGATAAAGGTGTAACCAATCTCCTACTGCACTGTACAATAATCTACTAATTTAACAATTGTTATATTACACACACACACACACACACACACACACACACACACACACACACACACAAAGATGTGTGTTCTCATGTCTGGATGTTTCCTCCTGGCCCAAGGGGGATTTGATATTCAGACATGGAACAGCAGGGTCCTGTTTGGTTTGCTCTGATTTCTCTCTCTCTCTCTCTCCACACACACACACACACTCACACACACACACACACACACACACACACACACACACACAAAGGCTCCCTGCTGAAAGAGTATCAGCGCCTGAGCAAACAAACAACACAGTGTTTGATGCCCTCACCTGACCTCACCTGACCTCACCTGACCTCACCCACACTTCAGACATTTGCTTCCCTTGTTTACTGAGAAAAGGAAGTTAACATTCAGCAAAACTCCCCGGAATTACAGCCATACAGTATCATGGCAAGGGCGTAGTGGTTAGCATATCCGCCTCACAGCATGAAGGTCCTGGACTAAATTTCCTGGCCGGGATATTTGCATGTGGAGTTTGCATGGTCTTCCTATGTTTGAGTGGGTTTGCTCAAGGTACTCCGGTTTCCTCCAACAATCCCAAGATATGCACAGTAGGCTAACTGCCCCTAGGTGTTAGTGTGAATGTGAATATTTGTGTGTGTGTTCTGCGATGGTCTGGTGTGCTGTTCCCTGCCTTTGCCCGGTGTTGGCTGAGATAGACACCAGCCTCTCTGTGACCCTAGCAGGATTAAGCGGTTCGGCAAATGAGTGAGAGTGAGACAGAGATTTCCTGCTGCTGAATCATGAAATGTGTGTTTCTTTGTTCTGTTTCCTGTTTCATTCCCATCACCTCCCTGTTGAATTCAAACAATATGATGACTCTCTCTCTCTCTCTCTCTCTCTCTCTGTCTTCCATCGCTCCTCGCTTCCTTCCCAGAGTATATCACATATTTATATGAGTAAATATTCCACAGTATATACAGTAAATATTTGCATCTGAACATTCTGATTAATCCCAGCAGCCTTTGCACCTATACCAGTCACATGTTCTATCTCACACCCGATTCACACACACAGAGATATACATTCGGATCACCTCGCCTATTTCCGTGACGAGAAATAAGACTCGGACATCATGGCCGCCATTTTGGTGTATGTAGACAACGGCTTATGCTGTAGTGTGGTGCGGTGCTGTACCGCACTACAGTCATCACAATGCATCAAATGAAAGAGCGCAAAAGTAGATCCGTCTGAAATATGTTTATAATTAATTATATAACTTAATGTTGCATCACAAATTCATTGGTGAAAGTTAATTGCTATTAAAATATGGTGTATGTACCTCGATTTTTTTTACTTTCATCGCACAAACAACATGTGTATTCTTGTGTCAGCGACGCCATTTTGACCATGTAGCCACATGATCAAAAAAGTAGTTCCCAAATATGGCGTCCATAATGTCCGAGTCTATATTCTCCCAGATATGGGCGAGGAGTTCTGAGTGACAGATATAAGAAGGACTTTGTTTGGTTTGTTTGCACTCATTGCTAGTAAAACCAAGCCTTGTTTATTTGGTTTGTTTATTCTGTACATGATCCTGTCTGCCTCACTCATAGCGATTACCTTGCTGGAATGTGATATTCTGTTTATTTCTGTGTATGAACTCTGTCCTCCAAATCTATATTGCAAGTGGATTGTCTCTACTGCGTGGTTTGCTTCATCGACTGACCTCTGCCTTCTCTCTCAGCCATGTTTTTGGATATCAGTCTGCTTTCATCAGTTTATTAAACTTTTTATCTGCAAATGCATCCTCCTGTTCTCCAGCCTAAGTCCAAACATGACAGGAGCCATAAAAAAACATCTGCTGGTAAAAAAATTACTAAAATATAAACGTTAAAGTACATGAGGTGACATGAACGTTTAGTGTCACAGTGTAGCACTAATATACTATTTTATTTCTTTAATGCCTCATCTTTTAATGTGATATGAATGAGATTTCGGTGCTGTATTACAGATTCGTGTCAGGATGGTGTGAGTGACTGTGAAACGTTTCTTTGCCTCGGGCCTCCATTCAGCAGTAGGTCAGGACAGGAAGTGACAGGCGGAGTGTTTCCACTTCCCAAGAGCGTGTGTGAGGGGTGACCTCTCACGCTGATGAGCATTTATAAGCTTTTTGATCACACACAGCATGCTGAGACAGCACCTACCTATTCCTGTTATGAACAAATATGTGGAAACACACACACACACACACACACACACACACAGAGAGAGAGAAAGCCCTGAAAAATAACACATTCCAAAGTCATGTCAAAGCAAAAATGCTTTCCATAGAAGCATTTTCCATGTGTCGCAAACACACACACACACACACACACACACATACACACACACACACACACACACACACACACACACACACACACAGAGCAGGCCTCAGGCCAGTCTACTGGGATGTTTCTAGGCCTAAGGAAATGAGACCTCAATGCAATGATTTTTTTTTTTTAAGTTAGCGCTGTACTCAGATCTGAAAGGCGATGCAGGGTGAAACAAATCAAACAGGCAACTTTGGCTACAGTCCCAAAAAAAGAGCTTAAAAAAGGAGATAAAGACACCCCTTTGTTCACCCTGCATTAGTGTGAATGAAAAGAGCAAAGCAAGAAGCTTTATACAACTGACAGCTTAATTCTTACATGCAACTCAGCTAACATGGACCATCAGGACATAACATCAGATCACTAATTTGCTCCCAGTGGAAAGCGAACTTAATAGAGAGAAAAGAAACAATCTACCAAAAATTCACTGCTTTGTTTTGACTGGTAAATATTTGCCGCCAGGTGAAAAAAAAAACCCTGAAAATATTCTGTGACATGAAAGTCATCATCTGGTATCATCAGGACTTGAGTACATCTCCTGATCTCATCTCCTGAACTCAGGCAGGTTTTCCACACTCACTCTCACTCATCTGCGGAACCACTTAATCCTACCTTTAGGGTCACGGTAAGGCCTATCGCAGCTGACACTGAACAAAGGGTACACCCTGAACAGCTCCCCAGACCATCACAGGGCAACACACACACACACACACACACACACACAACCATTCACACTCACAATCACATTCATACCTAGGGGCAATATGGAACAGCCACTTAGCTTGAATTAGCTTGAAACTTGAATTAAGTTTTTTTTTTTTTTAGTGTTATTATGATTGTTATTATTATTTTCATTTCCCACCTCTAGTCAAGTTGGAGCATTTTATTTCTGTTCACCTTCTTTAACTGGTGCAATGAAATCATTTTTGTGCTTGAAAGGCTGCAACTCTAAGCACCGCGATGGTAACGCTATAAAAGCCTCTCTTTCTCTGAGATCTCTCCGCTGCTGTATGTTTTCATTTCACAACAGTTTATTGCGAGTAAAGTACCAGACTTTTGTTGTTTAGGTTACGTTACTTCGGTTTCATTCTTTCCTTTTCTTTCCCTCACAGATGACGATCTCCGTTAGTGTAATTATCTTTCTTTCTTCCTTTCTTCAATCCCTTTTTCTTTCTTACTTTCCAGATATCATCTCTGTATATGACAATTTTTCTGTCTTTCATTTTTCTTTTTCTTCATTTATTCCCCAGAAAACCTCTATGTGCATGTTTTTTTTTAATTTCCTTTCGTTCTTTCTTTTCCAAATAATGTCTGTGTGTTAGTATGACCATTTTTCTTACTGTCTTTCCTTCCTTCCTTCTTTGTTTCTTTCTTACTTCATTTAGTTATTTATTCCTCAAAAAAGATCTGTTTTAGTATGATTTTTTGGGGGTTTCTTTCTTTCTTTTTTTCTTTCTTTCCCAATAACATCTTTGTGTTAGTATTACCATTTTTCTTACTTTCTTTCTTTCCTTCTTTCTTTCTTTCTTTCTTTCTTTCTTTCTTTCCTACTTTCTTTCCCAGACCTCCTCTCTGTGTGATTGTATTACTCTTTACTCAGACACCCACACAGGGCAGCAGAAATGGGTAAAATCTGTTACGATGTTTAAATGTCATGCAGCAGTCCCATGTATATAGCGAAGTGTAAGTTTTGTGTGTTCTTCCAGTGAGTGAATGACTTTCACTTATAATTCTAATGGAACCCCCGAGCAGGGGAAATACCATTTGCATGATTATTTTTTTTTAGAAAAACAGATGCATCAAGGTTAAATTTTTTGCTTCCCCTTGTCTCCAACCAGACATATCAGATAATAAACAAAAAAAAGAAGGACATTAAAAAAATAATAAACTATTAATAATAATAATGATAATAATAGTAATAATAGTAATGATAATAATAATAATAATAATAATAATAATAATAATAATAATAATAATAATAAAGAGTCTTGTTCAGAAGTAAACAGATGGAAACTTTAGCCATGTTAAATTAAAAAATGAGAAAAAATGTGATACTCGTTCGTGAAGTGACGTCTCACTTTATCTGAGGTTGCAAAATACCCTTAAATTCATATTTTAAGCATAAAGTAATCGTAAACAAGACTCTCACTGACAGCTACACTAAAAATTTTTATTAATATTTCAGTTTATTTTAGAAAGCAGGCAAGGCTGCTTTAGTTAGCTGGGACGGATAAGTGTGTTGTTATGGTTACAGTGTCCCTGTCGTACAAGCTGCTTTTTTTAAATAATCCCAGAAGGCGTTCCCAGCAAGCGCCACTACTGGGGAGAAAATGTCTGAAAGGATCCTTAAAGAGTTAAAATATATTGAGGGATGGCAGAAAGAAACACAGCATTTGTTGCTGAGGGGGAAATATAGACAGAAAACAGGCAGGGGGTTGAGAGAGAGAGAGAGAGAGAGAGAGAGTTGACAGAGCGTTCTGAGAAAGAGAGAGTCGACAGAGGGCTCTGATAGAGAGATAGAGAGAGATAGATTGAGAGAGAGAGAGAGAGTTGACAGAGCACTCTGAGAGAGAGAGAGAGAGTCGACAGAACGCTCTGAGAGAGAGAAAGAGAGAGAGAGAGAGAGAGATAGATTGTGAGAGAGAGAGAGAGAGAGAGAGAGAGAGAGAGAGAGAGAGAGAATATTGAGAGCTCTCTGAATTATTGATGTGGTTGAGGAGAAGAGTCCAGTGCGCAGCTGACTCACTCCACCTCGCCGAGTTCGAACATCGATAACCTTCATGGAGCAACAAGCCCGAGCTCATGTGGAAAATTTGGAGAAATGAAGGAGAGAAGAAAATCAATCAATCACCCAATCAATTTTTATGTCTAACGTAATATGAAATCCTACGCAGCTATTACAACTTCAAATAAAATAAGAACTATGAGCGCTGACCTTATATAATCACGCTAAACACAATACACTCTACAAACCACAACATCAGGGGCGCATCCGCAATTTTTCTTTAACTACTTAAATCCTGGTTTATGTATTATTATTATTATTATTTTCTTTATTTATTTATTTATTTATTATTAGCTGAAGCTACACAATCTTAAAAACAAACATTTTAGGGTATTTTCTCTTAGGGTAATTTTTTAGGGTTTTGTTCCCTTCGCCCAGGAGGTTATGTTTAATCCTCAGTTTGTTTTTTAGAATCATATTCATCGTGAGATTTTTTGGAAGCGTCATATTAGAACAGGCCCAGCAGGGGGTGCTGTGTACTTTGTTTTTTTGCAAAAAGCATCCGAGGAATCCCGTGTGTTGAGATACTGCACTGTAATGTTCACTGCGCTCATAAATAATCAATGCTATTTAATTTTTTTATAGTTTGGTTCATTTCCACAGTAGCCTGACTAGTTCTCCAGCAAATTCAATAGCTACTGAGACAGCGATCCACAGGGTGGTGCCGTAGAAATACATCTGTTCATATTACACCTTCACGGCAGTCATACTAGTTCAACTCAAACATACTTATGGTTTGAACAGAAGCTTCATCAGGACATGTAAAGTTACATAAGGGACATTGCTGAGCAAACAGTGGGAGTCATGTGGAGTGTTAGATCTGTGTGGGTGAAAGTGGTTAATAAGTACAAGCACTTTTGTAGCACTTAAATGAAAAGAACCATTTCTACATTTCCCTGTACTTACATTTCATAAAGCAGGTGTCACGCACCCTGAGTACCTCAATCCAACACTGATGTACACTGGACTCGTCATGAATTTTTTTTCTCTATATAAAATTTACGACGCACATCTGGTCATCATTAAAAAAAATAAAAATAAATTTTTTTTTAATGAAAACTGCCTGCTTTGACCAGCCGTAATTTAATTAATAACTTATTCGACTTGTTCGGTGCGATGTAAAATGTTTACATTTTTTATTTAACAATGTAATACGGTTACAAGATATGTTATCGTTAAATTTTTTTTCCTCCTAATTTGTACACGGACGATAAGGTTAAAAGAACTACTGCTGATTTAAAACACAGTACGGTGTTGCACCACATAGTGGCGCTTGATTCCCTGCAGCCTTCAGAGACACGCAGCTGAAAAGCGCATAAGTCAAGGGCAGAATGCGCATAGAGTTCATTTATGCGCCACACAACAAAGTTTTCCACTTGTGAGTAACTGCCTTCCTCCCACAGTTTGATTTACATATGTGTTCGTAAGGACTACTGTATATTGTTAATAAGGGAATCCTTTATAAACTATCAGTTTAAGATACTAATCATCAGCCAGGAAAGCTACAGAAGCTTCTTCCAGACCGGGGAAATGCAGGCAAAGACACCTAGTGAATATAGCAGTTATAACAACGTTATTCCACCTCCACATGTGAAACTAATCCAGCAACAATAGGGCTTTAATCATCCTTTTGTCTATATCAGCAGCAGTTGGATTTTTTTTGGCTCCCAACCCATTTATGCCATCTCAGCTTGAGATCTACGATATATTACATTTCTTTTCAAACACACTGTCATCTGGGAAGCCTATGAACTCGTCCTGCCTAAAGTGAGAACCTTGTTTATGACTGAAAAACTCAGTTACATAACAGTTAGCGTTGCAAAACCAGAGTCAATCCCTGTAGTTCTGTAAACACACACACACACACTCAGAGACACACACACACTCAGAGACACACACTCAGATCTGTTTGCGCAGCACACACTGATAAAGTCAAACCGCTGATTCTGTAGCTGATCTTTCTTTTTATTAGAGGCTCAACACAAAAGAAAAATGCTTTTTAGCCATAAAATGAAGAAATGTTCCATGAGAAATTCTACGAGAATGCTGCTCACAATGAACACATCACGCCAAGCGCAGGAGAAAATAAAAGTAATTAATGATGCGAAAGCACGGAACGCCAATAATAAATTCATTATGTTATGTAATGCTTTGTTGCCCAGCACTGTATCTCAGCCTCAGCATTCACCCTGGCATTACATTACCCAGCACGCTTCACACAAACGCATCACGGCAACACCGGGAGCCGGGTTAAATGTAGCAGTTAACATGTACAGCGATTTGTTGCTAAATAACAGCAAAAAAAAAAAAAGATAAAAGCAAAGCTCATTTTTTCAATCACAGAAGATTCTGGAAGTTTCTCGTTCAAACATCACCCTGACTTTATTTAAATGTTTTTAGAATACTGTTTAGGGCAGAACGGCGGTGTAGTGGTTAGCACGTCCACCTAACACCAAGAAGGTCCTGGGCTCGAGTCAAGGTCTCGTGGAGTTTGCATGATCTCCCGATGCTTGCATGGGTTTCCTCCAGGTACCCCGGTCTCCTCCCACAATCCAAAGACATGCACATTAGGTTTATTAAGTGTTACAAATTGCACCTTAGGTGGGAGTGTGAATGGGAATAATTGTGTGTGTTGTCCTGCAATGGTCTGGCGAGCTGTTCAGGGTGTACCCCACCTTCGCCCAGATGATGCCTGAGATAGGCACTAGCCTCGACGCGGCCCTAGCAGGATTAAGCGGTTTGGAAAATGAGACACTGACGTAAACATGTTATTCCTGTGGACTGGATTTTTATTTTATTTTTTTTATTTCTGTCTGTTTTTGTTGCTGTTGGTTTATTTGTCTGTCTGGTTTTTTGTTTCCTTGTTAACAACTTTATGCAAATAGACATGAATGGATTTTGTTGATTTTTTTTTTTTTTGGGGGGGGGGGGGGGTACGGCCCATGTAGCACACTATTAGATTAGATCTAATTCTGAAACCAGGAATTTTTTGAAGGATTCTTTAACGTGATGATTTTTTGGAAGTGTGGTATTACAACAGGCCCAGCAGGGGGTGCTGTATCCTTTCTTATTTTTTCCTGGCTTTCAGATATTTTTTATATGCCTGGACATGATTTAAAGTCCAACACTTCCACTACAGGTTATAGTATATAGGATCCCTATAGGAACATGACTGCAACATATATTTTTTGACTCGTTCACAGACACTTTCCTAACAGTCAAGTAGGATCTCTGCACATGTTTCCAATCCACGGGTACTGCCTGGCTTCACACGACTGCTTGGAGCCAAATCAGAACCAGTAGAGCGAGACAAGAGCCATGTACATCACCATGAAATGGAGGGAAACTTTCTGACTTAACAAGCAGCAATTCCAACATCAGCTCTTAAAGGGAAATCTTACACAGTGAAGCAATTCAGGGGAAATTACCCAGAGTGCTTTTCTCCGGCATTCTACCGAACACTGATTTGTGATGAAAAGAAAGTGATATCTGAAACGTCATGGTTTATTCTGATTTTATCGAACTGATGGAGCGTTCAACTTCCACATTTCGGTGCCATATAAATCTTTACGTCAACGCGACTGAAGTCTGAGAAGTGAAAGGAAAATTGATGCGATCATCTCATTACCATGTATCACACTTGAACTGTGTCACTGCTTCACGGGGTTTGTGTTAAAGGAAATGATAAGGGGTGGAAAAACTTGCGGAAGACTGCTACTGACCGCAACCTTTTCAAAGATCACAAAGATTTATGATCTCCTTTCCACTCCGGCTATCCCACAGGAAGGCTTATTTTGGCCAACCAAACAGGGCTGATTTTCAACTGAAGGTCATGCGGTCATGTCACCACCGTACCCAGCGAAAATAAATGGTTTATCAGGAACAGACGTCTGACGCGGACAGACGGAGGACTGCTGTTTTCAGTTATCAGTACAATGTGCGAAACAAAAGAGGCTCAACACTCCACATCAGCGTTCACAAAGACTGCTTACACACTTTCTCATGATCACAGATCTCCTTCATTTAGCACTCAGGACCTTCTATCCAGATGTTACTCTACTCACTTTTGTTCATTTAAGCTTGATACACTCCGGTTTCCTCCCACAGTCCAAAAACATGCACAGTAGGCTAACTGGCTGTTCCAAATCGCCACTAGGTGTTAGTGTGAATGGTAGTGTGGGTGTGTTGGCCCTGCTATGGCCTGGTGAGCTGTCCAGGGTGTCTTCCTCCCTCGCCCAGAGTCGGCTGAGATGGGCGCCAGCCTCCCCTAATTAGGATAAAGCGGCTTAGAAAATAGATTTTAATTTGCTTTTGTTTTGTTCCCGTGTAGTATATACTATAACAGGTATTCGCCTCAGGATTGGTGAATGGTATTCAGCGATATCCACCTTGTCTTCTGTGAATAATTGTAAGGTGTACTGTGGAACTGATAGTTATTCTTACATGTCCTACATGGCTATACCATGGACACAACAATCCCTTGCATTCAGAGTCAGGTTAATGACCTGCATGACACATATCAGATTTCCAGATTCTTCTTATCTGTCTGTCAGAAACTTTAAACCCCAACATTGGAAAAATCCAAGGGACAGAAAATGCTGGCTGACAAAGCACAATTGCGTGTAACTAAGATACGAGTCTTCTCCTGGCAACCTCCTTCACACGCCATTTCAGCCTCAATAACCGTGGAACCCATCTTTATTTGTATATAGCCTTACAATGCCTTGTGATCCTGGATGCTTATTATTTCATGGATAAATTTTATGGATGCTATTCTATATTGGACAACAGTAAACACTGACTTGGCTTTACTTAATGCAGCAGATGACTTTTGACCCCTCAACCTCCAGGCTATACTATTATTACTGTTTGTCCCTTAAAGAGAGCAAGTGGTAACATAACAATGCATGCCCGGGGAAAAAGTATGCTAAACACTGCACATTAGCCGTGATGGATTACGGAGGCTATCAGAAGATCAGCAGGCTTTAGGCTGTTCCTAGTAAAGAGTGTGTGAATAATATTCACAGGGAAACACTCCGATGTGGCCAGTAAACAGTGTGTAGAACCCGATCAATAAAAACGTTGACACCTGCAAAAGAAATTTAAATACGGCTGAATCATATTCACAGATGGAAGTTGGGGGGAGGGGGCGGGTGTGTTTACATTTAAAATAGTGCCTTTGTATAAAAAGGTACTTTGTCTTCACTGTCAGCTGGCACTGTGTATATGAAAATAAAACTGATGACTAAGCAGAGAAGAAGTGTGTATAACATGGAAATGTCCTCAATTTTTGCCCATTCTTTCAATTTCTGTTGAGAGGACGTGTTTCAATTACAGGGAAACTCAGAGGTTAAATACAGGTAAAATGGTAGAGGAAAGAAACTGTCTGTGCTGTTTGTGCTCACTGTAATTTAATTGCTTTGTGGAAATTTTGAAAAAGCTTTGCATAAAAGGAATAGAAATGTTAATACACTGCTGGGATCACCATTTTAGGGATGTTCTGGATGGATGTTCTGGATGGGTGAATGTAGGTTTTGAATGATTGGACGGATTTTCTGGATGCCTGGCATGTTCTGGGTGGATGGAAATTCTGGATGGTTGGATAGGCAAATAGATTAATGGATGTTCCGAATGGATGGATGTTCGGGATGGATGGATGTTCTAGATGGATGGATGGATGGATGGACAGATTTTCTTGATGCTTTGCATGTTCTAGATAGAAGGAAATTCTGGATGGTTTGATGTGCAGATGGATGGGTGGATGAATTTTCTAGATAGATGTTCTGGATCACTGGACGGTCAGATTAGACAGGATTTTCTGGATGCTCTGAATTTTCAGGGTGGATGAAAGTTCTGGATAGTTGGATGCTCAGTTTACTGAGCACTGCATTTAGCATATAAAACTAAAGAACAGCTCTATGTATGTAGCTAATCCCTTCATCTGCACGTGATATACAGATCTAGCAAAACACTATAACTTGGAACAATTTTGTATTTAACATATTTTAGTTATCAAAATAGATATTTGGCACATTGACTAGCTTGCAATCTTGCTAATTGCTGAACCAAAAACAAACTGTACTGAAAACTACAATGTGCTACCAAAGGTGATTGCATATAATTAAACATAGGGTCCAATACTCTCACCCCTACACACTGAAGATCCTTCCAAAGGACAAGTGCAGTCAGAGGAGATGTTTCGCACGGCTGCGTTAATCTGAACCAAAACCACAACGAGAAATGAGTGGGCCATGCTTTTCTCACTAATGAGCTCCAGTCTCTGCAGCGAGGCAAAAGGGGAACTCTTACACACTGAAGCCGTCCAGGGGAAATTACCCAGTGTACCATTTCGGTGAAGGGAAATTGAGAGCTGATCAAAATGTGCGACTCTATAAAAAACCTCAACGTCACATACCTTCCTCATTGACGTACGACAATTAGTGTGTGATGTACAAGAAATCATTTTAGCACGTCCGTCTTACAGCCAGAGGGTCCTGAGTTCGAGTCTCGGGCTGAAGTTTGCATGTTCCTCCAGTGCTTGCGTCGGTTTCCTCCGGGTACTCCGGTTTCCCCCCACGATCCAAAAACATGCACGTTAGGCTAATTGGCTGTTTCAAAATGCACCCTTGATGTGAGTGTAATTGTAATTGGTTGTGTGTTAGCCCTGCGATGGTCTGGCGAACTGTTCAGGGTGTACCCGCCTTCAATAATCGTTGGCTGAGATAGGCTCCAGCATTCCTACGTCCCTAATAGGATTATCCGGTTCAGCAAACAAGTGAGTGGCATAGAAAATGGTATCTGTGTTCCAGGTACGAAAGTATCAAACGCATCACATACTGTAGTTACAGCAGCTAACAACAACAACAACAAAGTGAAATGTAAACAACGAAACAAACCCAAAGTGCCTCGGTGCAATGGGATGAGAAGTAAAAGGCGTATACATATAATAAGTAAAATAAATAAAAAGCAGAGTGCACTTCATTACAGTAATATTACTATAATATTTCCAGACGACGCCCACTTCGTTTGCTTGCTTGACTGTGTAAACCCGTGAGGGAATATAGTGTATATAATCTTATTTTCTAATACACCCAGCCAGGCAGTTTTGCCTAAACAGCACCTTGTGATGGTGATATTCGACCCTGCAGTGTTTTGTTTTGTTTTTTTTTTTCCACTTTCTTTCTTTTTTTTAAGAAACACAGCTGTCCACTCTTCAGCTTTCCGGAGAGGAAAAGGCTAAATGAAGTCTCAATCCTGTTTAATTGGAGCGAGATTGTTTTGTATTGAAGCAAACACAATGTAATAGAGGCATCTTTCATTGACTTACTGATCCTCTTTCTCTCTGTCTCTCTCTCTCTCTCTCTTTCTATTTCTCTGATATATACACACAACAACCACTTTATTAACAAAACCATCCTAACACAGGGCATAGATTCCCCAAGGTGCCTGGATATTTCGCTTCACGCTAACATGAACGCATCACATCACGTAATTGGAGCAAATTCGTCAACTCTCTCACTCTTTTACTCCCTCATTTGCCAAAGCATTTATTCCTACTAGGGGCACGGGGAAGCTGAGCCCATTTCAGCCAACCCTGGGTCAAGGCAGGGTACACCCTGAACAGCTAGCCAGACCATCGCAAGGCCGACACACACAGCCATTCACCCTAACTAGCACGGGGAGAGTATTCAAACTCCTGAACCCAGGACCTTCTTGCTGTGAGGCGGACGTGTTAACCACTACGCCACCATGCCACCCTCATTAGAATACTCGATTACTAAAATAATTGAAAGCCCTAAGTCTATGGTAAGGTAGGAGGTGACCGTAATGCTAAAAATGTGTAAGAACTTGCATAGAAATACTTGCACTTTCTGTACAAGGTGTATATTCAATTTTAAGAATTGTTGTGTGAGGAACGCTCAGGGATGGCAGGGTGTAAAAACGGAAGGGTGGAGGAAGTGTGATTCATTTGAGGGGTGTGTGGTTCCAGTTAATAAAATGAATGTTCATTTATTCAGATACACATACACACAGCATCACTATATTTCAGGTTTCACTTTAATTATCAGGTAACCATTCCAGGGTCAAAATGATTCGATTTTCCAGACACACAGCACTGTGAAATGAAGCTGATCACAGAGTTAATAGAAGCAAATGTAAATTAGGCACCGGTTAACTCTGTGGGTGTAAATGAGACACTGGCTCTTTGGGTGTGGACCAGTGGAAGGAAATGAGACTGAAACCACATGCACACCGACACTTCGCTGACTTTCCCAATACTGAACCAATTGCTTTGGGTGGTGGTAGCTGAGTGGTTAAGCTTCTTGGTTACTGATCAGAAAGTCAACGGTTCAAGCCTCAGCACCACCAAGCTGCCAGGGTTGGGCCCTTGAGAAAGGCCCTTAACCCTCAACTGTTCAGTTGTACCAGTGAGATAAAATCAATCAGTCGCTCTGGATAAACCAGATGCCGTAAATGTAAACGCTTTTGCAGTGTCTATACCAATGCCTAGCATGTCCGCCTCACAGAAAGAAGGTCCCAGGCTCGATAAGGGCGTTTCCTCCGAGTACTCTTGTTTCCTCCGACAGTCTCAAAGCACTTGGACAGTCTAGCAACCATTTCTAGGTTAGGTTTCTAGATTCCCAATCATAACTGACATGAAAGTGACTGTTTTAAACATGGCGCTCTATGTCAATCTGACTTACTGGCCTGGCTCGGTGGTTCAGCCTAATCCGCGGGCTTTGTGTTGAAATCATGGCTCTGTCACTCATTTGCCAAACCGCTTAATTAACTTGCTTATTAGGGACATGGGGAGGTGCCCATCTCAGCCAACACTTGCCAAAGGTGGGATATACCCTCAACAGCTCGTCTACCAGATCACTGAATGTAAAAGTTTTGCCTCTGGTCTACCTTTCTTACCTGAGTGGATATTTTACTGATGCTGCCAATAGCCTTAGCATTCAAGTGGGTAATCAAATCAAATCAAATATCATTGGAGGAAACATTAAAGTTCATCGTTCATTTTCTGAACTGCTTAATCCTAATTAGTATCGCTGGTAGGCTGGCGCCCATCTCAGCCGACTCTGGGCGAGGGCAGAGTACACCCTGGACAGCTCGCCAGGCCATCGCAGG
>JAQMYF010000004.1:4578403-4605283 GCA_030014195.1 Neosilurus mollespiculum
AGGCCATCGCAGGGCAGAAACACGCTGACGGCTATGCAGCCTACTCTTGACAAAAATTAGCAATGGTTCTTTTACATTCCTCTCACCATAAACAATGAGAGGCATGGCTGGCCTTTGATATCCCAGTTAACCCCCAGTGGACACCCTGGACCCCTGGCAAGCTGTCCAAGGTGTACTCTGCCCTCGCCCGGAGTCGGCTAAGATGGGCGCCAACCTCCCGGCGACCCTAATTGAATTGAGCGGTTCAGAAAATGAAGGAATGAATAAATAACACTTGGTTCCTCTAAACTACATCACTTGAGTTGATAAGGAAGAGTATGAATGCCATCCTTCCCTAGGGACCTCTTTTGGGATTGCTTCTATGTACGACTGCGCAAAACCTTCCAATCTGATTTCCATAAACCTTGGTGGAAGGGTGGAGCACGGCCAAAGGAAGAAGTCACCGAGTTTTGAAGCAGGTTGAGTCATGTGGTCGATCCATAATTTAAAGAATGATCATTTATTTTCAATTTTTGTTAACGTTTTACGATACAGCTTTGGTAGAAGTCTGCGCTTGGTAATACCATTCACCTTAAAACCTTGGAGATAAAGATGGGGGTAAACTTTAAGTTTAAAGGGACAAATACAGCCAAAGGAGACTCCATCAGATATATATACATTCAAACATGCAAAATGGTTGTGGGCGGAGATTTGCCTATGATAGAAGATTTTAATATTGTCCTTGGTGAACAGCCACACTCTTCATGTGCCCTTGCAGTTCTCTCCCGATCATCAACTATTATTAAGAGTATTCTTACTGTAGGATGGTCACGTTCATGTTGAAAACACTTAACCCTACTTGGGTCACAGGGAGGCAGGGTACACCCTGAACAGCTCACCAGTCCATCACAGGGCCAACACACACGCAACCATTGACACTCACTCATACCAAGGGGCAATTTGGAGCAGTCAATTATCCTAAAGTGCATGTCTTTGGACTGTAGGAGGAAACTAGAGGAACCAGAGGAAACCCAAGCAAGCACAGGAAAAAACATGCAAACTCCTTGCAGAAACGTCCTCGCGGAGCCTGGAAGTCGAGCCCAGGACCTTCCTGCTGGGAAGCGGACATGCTAATCACTACGCCAATGTGCCGTCCTGTGTTGAAAATGCAACAAATTAAAAAACACGGCCAAAAACATAACAGCATCAGCACATTATGGTCCTCGTACCGAAGAATAAAACAAACAAAGCAAAAACGTCGTTGTTTTTTAAACTTTGTCATCGGATCTAATTTACATTAAAGTCAATTCAAAGAATAGAATCCATTTAGATACGCTGCTGGATTTTGGTGGCCTTTGAATGCCAGAGTTACGGTATCATTATTCCCTTTTCAGTGGTGCTAATTAATAAACACGCCCTCCACTGAGCACACCAGCAGTTTAATAATTGGCTTAATTGGCGGTTATTCTGCTCTGATGCTGACCCTGTGAAATAATCACTACACAGGGCTGCGTGGGTCCTGTTCACACTCTGAAATGAGAAAACATGAGGAAAGAATGAAATCAAAGGCTAAGATGCGACCTTAGCGTCGGAGAAACCATGGCAGGTTGGGGGTTGTGACAGCAATAATGAGAGAGCACGAGAAAGTGGATGTATGTAAAAAATAAATAAATAAATAAATAATCGAGACTACGATTGTGTCCGAAAGTCCATTTCTCCCCCTTATGCATTTTGTTTCTGACCAATTAACCGTGAATAAAAATGGAGGGCATGGCCTGCGACAGGCTTAGGGTTATAACTAGTATAATTTCTATCTGTCTGTCTCGTTCTCTCTTCCTCTGTAACATGAACAAGGGAAAAAACTCAAAGATGTTTGTGTAGGCCTGACGCGCTTACGGCCACCCCTGCCCTTTCACTGTCACGCACATACTTATTTTTCAAGAACCTTCCATTATTCACTCACCCCCTCACTCACTCATTTGTTGAACAGCTTTATCCTTCTAGGGTGCAGGGAGGCCGGCGCCTATATCCGCCGACACTGGGCAACCCTGAACAGCTCGCCAGACCATCGCAGGGCAAACACATAAACACACAAACATACACACTTACATCCACATCCACAGGCAATTTGAAACAGCCAATTAGCCTAATGTGCATGTCTTTGGACTGTGGGAGGAAACCGAAGTACCCAGAGGAAACCCCCACAACCATGTGTAGAACATGCAAACTCTACACAGCAACGCCCTCACCAAGCACTTCTAACCACTACATAATTTTTGCTGATGCTAATCAATGCCACAGTTAAATCTAACTTAAGTAACCAATATTAAATATTATCATTATTATTATTATTAATATTTAATTTCAATATGTAAAAATACGGGGGCAGCGGTGGTCCGGTGTTAGGGTGCTGGCTTACTGATCGAAGGTCGGGGGTTGAAGCCCCACTATCACCGGGTTGTCACTGCCCCCCTCCACCCCAGTGCAGCTAACTGGGTTATCAAAGGCCAGGCTCTGTCTGTGGTGAGAGGCATGTAAAAGAACCACTGCTGTCATTCGAAAAGATTAGGCCACTGGGTTGCCGTCAGTGTTTTCTGCCCTGCGATGGCCTGGCGAGCTGTCCAGGGTATACTCGGCCCTCGGCCAGAATTGGCTGAGATGGGTGCAAGCCTCCCTTCGACCCTATTCAGGATTAATGAATGAATGATGGTAAAATAATATGTTTTTGTAAGCACCGAATGAAGACTGAATACAATCCTTGTCTAATCATTGTAAGGACTTGCTGGTGACTTTGAGTCCTCACAAATGGCAAAATACATGTATACACACACGCACACACAGACGCACACAGACACAGAGCACTCCTATCCACTTATACAAACACCCGTTCCCCATCTCCCGCTTGCAATTCGATTAATGGACCATTACAGGCTCTCCATCTTTGTGTCTTTCTTTCATCGTCTCTCACATTCTCCATTCCTGAAGTTGAGTTTGCTCAAGCAAGAGAACGATGGAAACATGATCATTATATCCATTTCTAGCACACATGCACACGTGAGCAGTTACACGATGGTTATGATATACTGCAACCTTTAACATGTTCATGATTATGATTATGATTATTATTATTATTATTATTATTATTATTATTATTATCATTATTATTATTATCATTATTATTGTTACTATTATTATCAATATTATTGTCATTATTATTATCATTATTATTGTTATTATTATTATTATTATTACCATTATTGTCATCATTGTTATTACTATTATTATTATTATTATCATTATTGTCATTATGATTATTATTACGATTATTATTATTATTATTATTATTATCATTATTGTCATTATCATTATTATTACTATTATTACTATTATTATTATTATTATTATTATTATTGTCATTATCATTATTATTACGATTATTATTATTGTTATTATTATTATCATTATTGTCATTATCATTATTATTACGATTATTATTATTATTATTATTATTATTATTATCATTATTGTCATTATCATTATTATTACGATTATTATTATTATTATTATCATCATTATTATTACTACTATTATTATTATTATTATTATCATTATTACTATTATTATTATTATTATTATTATTATTATCATTATTATTACTACTATTATTATTATTATTATTATTATTATTAATGCTCAGCACAAGTGGTGTGACTTTATTTGTGTTCGCCTTGGAGCTTATACTACTGTTCTATGTTTGTGCCCTGATTTGCACAAGAAGTTTTCACATTTTCATTTGATTTGTTTTTTTGTTGCGAATTGCGATTTTGCATCGCAGCAAAGTCAACACTGTGACCGAGACCAAGAGTCCCATAAATCATCACTTGTGCTGAGTGACAAGATGACATAACTCCCTCCTGTGATCTGGATTTCAGTTTAACTACCAGTTTTCCTCCTACAGTCCAAAACATGCAGATTAAGCTCATAGTCCACTGATGGACAGCATAATGTCACACAGTATACTGATTTACAGAAATTACTGCTCACTCCAGCTGCATACACATGACTAAACCACGCTTTATTTGTTCGCAACAGAACTTTAAGATCATGTTTCCTAGTTGCAGAGAAATTGCATGTTACACATTACCTCACATTGAGGATCCAGAAGAAACTCTTACAAAGAATTTACTCAGTAAATCTTTTTTTTTGTGAGCTTTTTTAAAATTGTTATGTAATGCAATGATTTGCAAATCTCATAAACTACAGACTATGATTTCTGGAACTGTTCCTGAGCCCGTGCAGTGATGTCCATGAGAGAATCGTGCCTGTTTTTAATGCAGTGCTGCCTTCACAGGCTTCCAATATTGATTTTCCGCCCTGTCCCGTGTGCTCAGAGATTTCTCCAGATTCTCTGAAACTTTTGATGATATTATGTCCTGTAGATGATGAGATATTTAAAGTTGACACAAGCATGAAACCTCCAAACAGAGGCGCCCTCGCAGAGCCTGGGACTTGAACCCAGGACCTTCTTACTGAGTCGGTGGATGTCCTAACCACTGTTCCACTCCCTATGAAACATTCCCAGCTTATTAATCACTTCTTCATTTTCAAGCAAGAATGTAAACGCAGCATTAAAAGGGCAACCCATAACTACAGAACAACATCAGAGGACAAGCAAGGAGGACGCAAAAATGGATGAGTGAAGAAACAGAGAAGGAAGGCATTGTACAGACGTGTACTGTATGAGTAAAAGCTGTGTGATGTTCTTTGATGAATATACACCCATTTAACTCGCAGGAAAATTACAACCTGCTTTCTCATTGTCTCCTGCACAAACCTCTGATTTAATATAATGAATGTGCACAGTAATTACAACGCTGGTGGATGAAAGGAAGTAAAAAAAAAATAGAGATTTTCAAATGGCAGAAACGAAAGTGATACTGTACGCTGGTACGCTGGTGCTGCAGAACCAAGGAGTACATGTGCGGCGTGATTGGGCCTATAAAGCTTCGGAAGCTTTTTTCAAACACAGGAAGGTCATTTGTAGCAAATGGATGCTGCAGGATATAGGCCTAGGTTCAATTCCCAGGCTCGGTTTTGCACGTTCTCCCCATGTTTCTGTGGGTTTCCTCCGGGTACTCCAGTTTCCTCCCACAGTCCAAAAAAATGCACGCATGAATGGTTGTGTATGTGTGTCGGCCCTGCGATGGCCTGGCGAGCTGTCCAGGGCGTACCTCATCCTCGCCCAGAGTCGGCTGAGATGGGCGTCAGCCTCCCCGCGACCCAAATTAGGATTAAGTGCTTCAGAAAATCAGTGAATGAATGTTACAGCTGTGTGGTTGTCTTGAGACGTTAGAAGCCTAGCGTTTTTCTCACTGTATGCTAGTTAGCACAGAGGACTACAAATGTCCTTCACTCTATAAAAGACACCTTCCGACTTCACAGAAATGGGAGTTTTTGTTTTTGGGGGGGTTTTGGTCATATTTGATACGAGTTTCTTGAGATTAATGAGTTTTAAAAACTCCATGATGTCTGCTAACAGCTTGCCATTAGCATACTGTGCTAATACCAGGCTCCTTTCACTCCAAACCGGATTCACAAACCCCCTTTCCCGCCTCTTGTTTTTGTGGACTGGGTTCTTAATGACAGCCTGAATCCAAGGACCAGCTGTGCTAATCGTGTCCCTGATTCACCCACCGCTAGTCAGTTTCCTCTTCGCTAGCTGCCCTCGGTGGCTAATTACACTTTTGTGCTTTCACTCCGGTGCCCAGAATGAATGACATGTTAAAGGGAATCTGTGAAAAATAAGTTGTTTTGATGAATCAGACTACACTTTATCTTTTTTCCTCCTCCACTCAAGGTCAAAAAGCTAACCGTGCAGCTAGCATAAATACGGCTAAAATGGCTACAGTTGCGCAAGGCAGCCAGAAAGAAGAAAAACACAAAACAAAACTGCGTTGTTCTCTCGTCTTTGTACTGGAGGAGCTTTGTACTCAGAAGGCTTGTACCAGTGTGAACTGAAATCTGCTTCGCATAACTCATCTAATAGGAAAACAACAAAAAAAAAAAGTGTTTTCTCAGCATGTCGCGACAGCGTTATGCCCTAGAGCAAGTACATTTCTACTGAAAGCTGAGCAGCTACAGAAGGAAAGAAAAGCTCCAACGCATGAAAACATGTGACTGTGATACACCACAAAAGCTTCTCCGAGCTCCTCGTATCACCACCCCCCCCCCCCCCCCTTCTCTCCCGTTTGCACTCAAGTTTCTCCCCGTTTGGTACGAGTTCTGCTTCATAAATATCACGTCTCTCTCCATGTGGTCAACCCGAAATACCGTCCGCATGCATTGCCCTTTCCCTTCAAACAGACAGATGATGATAGAGACTCGAAACAAGGATGAGTGCCATATTATTGCTTTTTATTTAGCACCGAGGGACTGAATATGAAATTGACCTTCATTTATGAGAAATATGAACTTGAGTTACACAAATACAAAGAAAATGCAAACAGGGGAAACATACACACACACACACACACACACACACACACACACACAGAGCGCCTGATATTTGCACTTTCGACTCAACGGGGAGCAAAACACAAATGTTAGTAGCCTTGAACCCTTGCAGAAGTGCACAATTGCACAACATGCTGGCACTCGCGTTCAGGAGAAATAATGTCTCGAATATAACATGCTTAAAAAAATCCAACGGACGAGCCGATACCTTTTCGCGCGGTGCTCAAAACCCAACATTAAGGCTACTGTTATAAGACAGAAATGAAACTG
Organism: Neosilurus mollespiculum; assembly: GCA_030014195.1. Taxonomy (NCBI): domain Eukaryota; kingdom Metazoa; phylum Chordata; class Actinopteri; order Siluriformes; family Plotosidae; genus Neosilurus; species Neosilurus mollespiculum. The sequence continues at coordinate 4,585,166 of JAQMYF010000004.1, forward strand.
ATACTACACAGCAACCTGTCATGAATTCAGGGTTACATGGTTTATGTCCGAGAGCTAGGACGTTGCTGTCTTCGTAACCACAGGTTTAACCGTCTTAACCACAGTACAGAGCTTTCATATCGCAACATTTCCTCTTTAGGTAAGTAAAGATGTGAGAGCCAGTGCCATGTGTTTGGATCCCTTACAGTGAAAAATCCTATCAAGTTAGAGCTGCTTTCACAACTATTAGTCTGAACCCGATACTGATCAGAAATTGATTCTGGGAGTTTGATTGACGGAACTTTGGCTCAGTGCTTAGCACTGTCACCTCACAAGCAGGAAGGTTCCAGGTTCAAATGTGTGTGGGGTTTGCATGTTCTCCTTGTGCTTGTGTGGGTTTCCTCAAGGTACTCCAGTTTCCTCCCACAGTTCAAAGACATGCACGTTAGGTCAACTGGCGACTCTAAACTGCCCATAGTTAGCACATGAATGTAAGTGTTAAAGGTTGTGTGTCTGTCTTAGTCCTGTAGTAAACTGGTGACTAATTCGTCATGCCGGAGTCAGCTGGGATTGGCTCCAGCAACCCTGATGACAAAGCGGGATAGATAATGGATGGTTTGTTTGCTGTCTGGTCCAGACTAGATTGGATTGGATCACACCACACATAAAAGGGGTGTAAACCTCTGGTTTCCACACAATATTCTAAAAAATGTTATTGTCGGTACAATGGCTTGAAAGTGGAACTCCTAAGCGGAGAACCACAGGCATGGAACATGGTGGTCCCATGTCCATTTACATTTACGGCATTTTGAGCAACTGAGAGTTAAGGGCCTTGCTCAAGGGCCCAACGGTGACAGCTTGGTGGTAGTGGGGCTAGAACCCCTGACCTTCAGATCAGTAACCCAGAGTCTTAACCACTGTGCCACCACTGCCCTTGCAGTCCACGCGTGCCCACCATCAGAAACCCAATAAGGCTGCTGCGTGGATGAGTTAATGCTTATTGGCTGTTATGTTTTGCTGACATGAATGATGATGGGCAGCAATAAATAAACAGATTTATTATTAAAAACAAAGCTGAAACCCAAAAAGAGAGGCTCATACACCACCACTCAGACTCGCACAGAATAAAAACAAAATCTTACTCTAACTTTAGGCAGACAAAACAACAACAAACATGAAAGGGAACATGGAACATGAACTCGTTCAACGGACAATTAAACTAACAAGACGTGATACAAATGAATACAGTACAATCAAAGTATAGCCAATTAGCCTAACTTCATTGGACTATGGGAGGAAGATCCAGACAGTGTGAGTATGCGTGTTGCCCAGCAATGCTCCGGCAAGCTATTCAGGGTGCAACCCGCCTCCTCCCGGTGCCGACTGAGATGTAACTCACAAATTAATATTTCATCAACAAAACAAAACTCAGAAACCATTGAATCCTGTGGTTAAGACAGATAACATCATGGCTGTTTTTTTTTTTTGCATGTTTTTTTCGCTATTTCAACATGTTGCTGTGAGCCATTGCCAGGGTTGCCATATTGATGCAAACAAAGTCTAGGAACTTCAGTTACCATTTGGAGTTTGGAAATTTCGTTTCTGAGAGCAAGTTTGTAGGAAGTTGTTTTATCGCTATGTACTGGGATATATTTTCATTCATTCATACATTCTCTTATCCGCTTAATCTTGCTAGCATCACGGGGTGGCTGAAGCCTATCTCAGCCAACTCTTGGTGAAGGCAGGTACACCCTGAACAGCTCACCAGTCCATCGCATGGCCAACACACACAACCACTCAAAGTCACACTGAGGGCCAATTAGGCATCCAGTTAACCCAATATTCATGTCTTTGGACTGTAGGAGGAAACCCAAGTACACAGAGAAAACCCATGCAAGCATGGGGATAACATGCCTGCACTCCCTCGCCGAGTCCAGGACTTGAACCCAGGACCTTTTTGCTGTAAGGCAGACATGCTAAGCAAATGCTGCCCGAAATGGATTGCGATATATTTCTGAAAATATTTGGCAACCCTGGCATTCACGCTCCACACCGGCTAATCAAAGGAGAAATTTTCAATGTAATAATTAAACCATCAAAAATAAGCACTACAGCTTGCGGCATATTTGTAAACAGGCGTGTAAAACTGCTTCTGGGTATTTTTTGCCCCAAAACAAAGTCACAGACCTTCTATTTAAACATCAGAGAACAATTTAACTTCTGAATAAATGCATTCTATGGCCACTTAAAATGGAAAGCAACTGTTAAGGATGAAAGCTCTTCCCCTGGTCGGGTATCATCTCTTCTTATGCACTGCACACAAGGGAAATGCACACGCCCTTAACCACAACACAGCCGCAAAAAAAAAAAAAAGAAAAGAAAGAAACACTTGAAATATGGTCGCTAAACATACCAACAGTAAGTAAATCTTTCCTACTGCTGACTTCATGAAAAAAATTCAGCCCAAGCACTCTTGAAAACCAGAAGACTTGTGGTGATACTTTAAACACAGTCTGTCGTCCTGCAACAACCATTCGCCGGCGATCTCTGGATAAGATTCTTTACATGTCACATCTCCGCTCCATCAAGCCATACGTGACCTTCAGCCTTAAATGTATCCAAACAAGTGGGGCTTTAATACATATAAAATGAGAATACTTGGAGAGCGCAGACCTGTGCCAAGCCCAGTAATCCCTCATGTGAACGAAAATGGCAAAAATGTTATCTGGCAATGTTAAAGAATCCTTTAAAAAATTCCTGGATTCAGAATTTGATTCGAATCATCTCCAAAATCTTTCTTGTCCAAAGTGCGACCTCTGATAGAAATTTCATGAAAATCCACATATAACTTTTTGCGTAATCCAGCTAACAAACACTTTACATCTAGATAAAAAAATGTTCTTTTTTTAAAATAGATTTCACATTTACACGTCAAATGGGTCAACGGATTTGGACATTTCGCATAGCTAGCAAGGATTTTAGACATCATTATACATCAGGCTAGCTAAACCGATAAGCCAAGATTTTAAAATAGCCATGTCATCAAAAATATTTGGCTGTTTTCTCAAAGTACTTTCAGAAAATCTGACATTTTCTGGTTGTTTTTTTCTGCAGAATCCCACCACACTGACAACCGACAGGTATGGTGAAGTACGGTGATATGATTCTTTTTCTGCAACATATTCAATACATTTAAAAAAACTCATAAAGCAAAAATTGCATGTTTGCGCAGTAATATTGACTCTGTAGATGTTTACTTCTTTATGCTATCGAAAGTTGGCGGGACTTTAACCCACACTTAACAGTAGCCAGCTGATGACGCATCATGATTAAGGACGTTGCTCCAGAGGCTCTCAGGTGGTTGTGGGATGTTTGCTAAAAACCTTAAAGAAGAAGAAATTAAAATAACCTCCACTCGCTGCACAGGTACACACTAAAAATTCCTGCGGCGTAGGGTTATTGGTTCATAACCAAGTGGGATGAATTAATGTTTTAATAACTTTTTGTTCTGTTAAAAGGAAAGTCATTGATTCTGGAGGAAGATCATCAACATTTCACAGCCAAACACCCTTAAACACTCCTTTACATGCCCCGTCCCAAAATTCTTGGACACACATTCCCAAAACAATGCCCCATCTCCCCTCCAGCCAATCAGCAGTAGGGTACATTTACACCTCCTGTTGCTGATTGGCTGGAATAGTGTTGTGTGGCTCACATAAAGCCATTTTGGTTTTTTTCTCTGCAACTACACACATCACTGTTGTCCGACATTATGATGTCTGAATCAAAGCCTTTGGCATTCTGATCCCCTGCCGATATCTCCCTGGTGTCTTTGCTCCTTTGGCGAGCAACGATATGAACAGACAGATAAAATCTCCACCTCAGTTTTTCTCTCTCGAGTCAACCTGCTACCAAGGGGCACGGACAAAGCCTGAGGCAACGTGACACCTCCTGTCAGTCCTGTACAAATCCTGAAACACACAGCAGTTCGTCTGTGGGTGCAACATCAATGTGTCAGGTGTGGGATTTGAACTCACAACTTTAGTGAACTCACAACCTTGGTCTTAATTTCAAGAGTCCTGCCTTGTTTCCTACCTGTTTCTTGAATGGAGCTTGCAGCTTAATAATGATGCTTTGTCCAGTGTAATAATAATGTGCATGACAAATATCGCAATATATCATATAACCAAATATCAGCATACGGCTAACACATTACAGACAGACAGGAAATAGGGACATGTGTAGCATTATGTGCATCATGGCAAGACATATCTTGGCAAGAATCTAGTTTTTAAGAAAATTTTGTTGCACCACAAGTCAGTTATGTGCATTAATGAATAGCGAGTACAGTTTTACTTTTTTGTTAGCAAAAACCTTCAGACCAGGGCAAGGCCGTTATCTCCTTAGTCAACAAGCTGGGCTGATACTGAACTCCGGAAATACAGGATGAGGTTTGGACGGTGTCCAGAAAGCCTGACAAAGTAGATTCTCGCATAACAAGAAGCAACTTTGGGCTATAAATAGACCTCTGATATACACATTTATCTACAAAGTGTTGAAGGAAAATAGCATAACCACATGTTGACTTGAGCATATCCAGTGTTGGAGAAACAACATACATGTTCAGCTTTTTTTAAGTTCTTTAATGAGGCGGTATTGACTAAATTGCCATAGAATCCATAAACATTTTTATAGTTTGTTTAAAATGTACTTTAATATAAAACTTACATACAAGCCATGGCTTTTCTTCTGGGTTTTAAACACCAGATGCAGTTGAATGGGGCCTAAAGACGGACAGAGGTGGAAACTTAAGCTGTGAGAATACGTGAGTGTTAAGCAAAAACCTAGTAAGTCCAAAATTTGTGTGCGAAATGGAGTTACTGGGTTCTTCTACAGCCTATAATGTCATGTCATCTGAACCGCTTTTACCTTTATTCGTGTGATGGGGAGGCTGGAGTCAAAGCCCAGCTAACTTCAAGCGATGGTGGGGTGCACCCTGAACAGCTCGCCAGACCATCACAGGACAACACGCACTACCGTTTACACCTCGGAGCAACCTGGAATACTTAGCTTAATGTGCATGTCTTGAACTGTGGGAGGAAACCACTGTTATGACTGCGCAGGGTGGTCCGAAAGCAAAGGTCCATGTACTTTTGCCACTCCATTTTAGTCTCATTGATTCAACTGGGTTCTCTTTAGCAGCTTTTACACCTTGTGTGGAAACTATGATGATGTTTTAAGTCGCACTCATGCAGAAATAGAGAAAATTCCAAAGGGGTCGCAACACTTCCTTCGGGTCCATGTCTTTGCTCCCCAGTACCTATGTTCCCCAGTATCTATGTTCCCCAAGAACCCTAACCCTAACCCTAACCCTAACATTCCATAAATTGTTACTTTGATGAGTATGTTTGATTTTGTTTCATCGTACTGGAAAACATAGGGACTGGGGAACATCACGTCTGGGGAATATATGGACTGGGGAACATGGGGCTGATCCCCTCCCTTCACCATGCATTCTACTCTACATCCTAAAAACAAGTCGATGCACAATTCCTTTATTTATTTAGAGGGATATTTTATAACTCCTTATCATTGTCAACATTGGATTTAAAATCCCAGAGAGCTCGCCTACACAGTCCCTCATGACAACGGTCAAATCCCACACCATAACATAAGCGCTACGCTTCAAGACACTAGGAAGGAAGCGTCACGGCTCCTCAGAGTACTGGGAGTTCCTCCCTGTCCTTGCTGAAGAGCCAGCTCGTTAAGAAGCACTTAAATGAGGATTACGACAAACTCTAGATACGCATTTGTTCATCTTCAGAAATGCTTTTATCCTGGTTGGGGTTGTAGTGAATCGGGAGGTTGAGCTAAGAATACCGGGATGCGAGGCTGGAATCCGTCCCATCATACACACACGGAGAGAGATAACGTATCCAGTGATGGGTCTACAGGAGTTCGAAACTCACACTGTTTTTATTACTGAGCTCCAAAACAAACCGATTTCTAGAATTTTTTAGCCAAAATTTCACCAAAGTAAGGTTTTATTCATGCAGCTATACCGCCGCCCAACACTTAAATGATCACTACTCCCATAAAGACGTTTCCTGAGTAGACTCTCAACCACTTCTGTAAGTCACTTTGAATTACACTGCCTGCCAAACACCAAAAAAAGGACTTTTATTCTACTAATTTACTGACTGGTGTGTGAGAGTGCGAGTCTATCACCCTGTTCATCACGTCCACTCATAATCATTACATCACTGTCGTGTGAAAGTGGTGCCAGTACAGTTTGTCACAAGGCAACTGCCTTACAAAGACCACAAATCACAGTTTACAATCAGCAGACTGCAGTGATTGGCAGCATCCAGCTTTTCTAAAGTAGCAGCAGTCTTTCTAGAAATGTATGAGAAGGAGACATGGGCCCTCAGGTCAATTAAAGATGGGCCCTATGCAAGCCGAGTGAACCCCAGAGCGGCTTTTGTTGTGCCACTGGGTGCATTCTAAGCCAATTCTGCCATCTAAAATGGTTTCAGACTGGTTCATAATTTATAAGTTCATTCATTCATTCATTCTCTAAGCCGCTTAATCCTAATTAAGGTCGCGGGGAGGCTGGCGCCCAAATCAGCCGACTCTGGGCGAAGTTGGGGTACACCCTGAAAAGTTCGCAGGGCCAACACACGTACAACCATTCACACTCTCTCTCACACCTAGGGGCAATTTGGAACAGCCAATCAGTCTACTGTGCGTGCTACACGGCGTCAGTGATTTTGCCCAGCCAATCCAACGAGTTCGCGTCACTACCAGGCTGGAACAGCCATTCAGAAAGGCGACATGTCTGTCAGCATGCCTAGAGTCGTAACACTTGCACATACTTTGAAAACAGGCAAGGACTGATGTTGCCGGAAGAAACCGCTGATGTTATACGTGATCATTTTAAAGAGCTAGTGACACCAGTTCAACACAGGTACCCTTTAAACCTTGCATTAGGTTGCATTATTTGTGTTACATCTTTTTGTGCCTTTTCTTTCCTTTCTTGGTCAATTCAAGCTGAACAAAGCAATAATTTTTGCAAACAGGTAATCATTTGCAACTCCGATAAAGCACCTGGCACCTGTCGATACGCTTTCTATCTAATCCTGCTAATATTGAACTCCGTCGAGGGAGTTTATTCAGGGTGGGATTCTCAGAGGAAATCAGTCCATGCAACCTCTAATAATATAAAATGATGATGTCATGAGAAACGTGGTGTCGGATGCTTCCCATATAAATATACAAATTTCTGCTTCCTTTATTTTGTGTGTGCAGGGACTCAAAAACAAGCAAACAAACAAAAAAACCTAGGTTTTTTCATTTTTCAAAAAATGAAGTGTTGCTTCATATTCGCCTAAAAAAAATAGCGAGAGAAAACACTCCACGATCCCACTAAGGGGTGATCACACTAGAGGTGCGATAGAAAAGCGACTGAAGCTAACGGCAATTCGCGGCTGTCGCTTTTCAGTCTCAAATTTGTCTCGCGACATTCACAGCATTGCCTTTTGGTCGCCTGGTTCATGAACTCATCGCAAAATATTTCAAACGTTTGAAATTTCCGCGAATGGCGCAACACTAGGCTCTGACATGGAGAAAGGTCAAACTCTTCTCAGACAGTCCGCGAGAAGGTCGCAAAGTTGTCATTTTGCTCACAAATTATTGGTTTTTCATTTGCAAGGAAAAGCAAAAAGTTGGAGACTTCGATGCGGAAATTTCAGAATTGCTGGTATCCGCCATATTCCATATATTTTGTCATCATGCGTATTTTATTTGCATTTTGTCCATAACGCACAAAGAAAAACGGGCGGTTTATGAATAAAACGAGAACTGATTGCAAATTACTCACAAATCAGTCGTGGAATTGTTGCGTGACCTTCTCGCGACTTTCGCGCAATATACGTATTTAAGCCGCAAAATATTCGCTTGCATGTGGAGTTGCTAAACATTTTCTAAAGTCGAAAAAAATTCAAGTCGCTTCAGTCGCTTTTCCAGAGATTTACAGCAACGTGCGTTTGTTCGGCTCTTTTGAAATCTATGCTGTAACTCGATGAGTTCTACTGACACCAGGCACAACGGTGTAATAATGATGTATCCTCATGTGACCCTGATATCTACACTCCGCTCATGTTCTGGAGAAGAATCCAGAAATCCCATTTACTTCCCAAACCGCTTACTACGGCTGCATGGAGGCTGGAGCCTGTGTCAGCCGACTCTGGGCGATGACCGCACGTCCATCACAGAGTCGACACACAAACCTTTACACACACTCACAGGCAATCCGAAACAGCCAATCGCCCTAACGTGCATGTCTTTGGACTGCAGGAGGAAACCGGAGTACCCAGAGGAAACCCATGCGGGCACAGGGATGGCATGCAAAATCCATACAGAAACACCCGGGCCTAGAACCCGGGACCTTCTTGCAGAGAGGCGGACATGCTAACCACTACGCCACTAAGCAACTAAAAGATGAGACCACGCCTCCCAGCATTTCCAAACATCTCCTTTTTTAGCTCCTTTGTGTGTATCTCTCCTTGTAAACAGTGTTGTCAGCCTGCCTGCCTGCCCGCCTGCCAGCCATGTGAGGAAGCTGTCTCCTTAACTACTTCCTGTTTGGACACTAATTCATTCCCAGGTGGAAGCTGCTTCGCAGAAACATCCCAATCCGGGCATCAGGAGGATGGAAGGGTGATGTTCAGTCTCGTAAAATGCCCTAAAGGCCTGCGACGAGTGACTTCAGTGCAGTTTGAATCCCTGAAACCTAATGATCTCATGGCCTGGTCCTGTCTGGAGAAGCTTCTCTCCTGGGGGATATTATGGGATGGGTATGAGGTGGGTCCTCCAGGACCAGGACCGGGAACCTGCGGCTGTTTGGTGAGCAGGACTCCCACAAGAAGTTTCATGCAGAAGCGCAACAGTTGTTTTGGAGCAGCAGCTCTTACCTCTCGGACTTTATCCCTCCTCTGGACGGTTTGCAGATCTGCAGGTTTCCCCCGGCCGTTCCCGAGCGCTGGTTTCAGGAAGCACTTTCGGAACGCGTGGTAACTGTAGCCCGCCGCGCGCCCCGCTGGGGCTTCTTCGGTCGCGTCCCCGCGCTGCGATCTCGTCCTGCGCTCGTCGCGCGCTCCCGGAGGTCTCTCGGCGGTGCCGCCGGCGGCGTCGCTGCCGCGCGTCACGGACGGTTTGCGGCTCACTCTGAGCTTCGGCTCGGGTTTGAACGGGGCGCTGCGCTCGCGCTCCTGGCGCTCCCGGTCGGCGCGCGCCTTTTCCGCGAGCTCGACCATGGCGCCGCTCTGGTTCGCCGCGGTGTTGGCGCTCGCGCTCGCGCTCGCGCTGTCGCTCTTGGGGAGGAAAAAGCGCTTAAGGCGAACGGAGTCGGGAAGGAAAAACAGAGCCCCGAGGCACAGCGTGACCAAGCCGGAGAGAAAAAGCAGAAAGGCGAATTTTTGGGATAAACGGAGGCCCATGGCTGACGCGGGCACACTGGGCAACTTCCGGAACGCCATTTCCACCGACACCCCCGTGTGTACGCTCTCCGCCGCGCGGCTTGAAGAGACACCGGCTGCGTAAATGAATGACAAAGTTTGGGGTAGTGGCTTTATCAGAGTGCGCGAGCCTCATCGCGCGCTCCCCCTCCCTCCCTCCTTCCCTGTAGCTGTGCGCGCGCGCGCGCGCGTCATCGCGCTCCGGATGGATTTCGGTTGCGCCAACTTTCCCCCAAGAACCCAGTGACTACAACCGAATGCTGGTTAGTGCCACCACGAGACCCCCAGAAACGACGGGATGAGATTCGGAAGCGCGCTCGTGCGTGGCGGCGCGGTCTGATCGCATCCCAGCCGCACCGACCGCGCGATCCGTCCGACCGTCAACCCAGTGAGAGTTGGCTAGACGCCCAGAACGGCAGCATGACGTCGCGTGACGTGTTCCGATTTTATGCACAGAATTAACGGGGGAGACCCGGCTTAGGATCCGGTCGAGGAACGGATCTGAAGCGCATCTTTCCTCTTGCTTGGTTTAGGAACTAAACGTGGTCGGAAATGTCCGGATTCCTTGCCCCCCTCCCACCCCAATAAAAAGACAGGAGGAATTCTATGATGTGCGCACAGAGGTGTACCGGATCCCCGGAATGTTTCGCACAGAGAGAAAGAGAGAGAGAGAAAGAGAGAGGGAGAGAGTCGGTGTGCGGTAACGGTCATGTAATCCGATGATGCCGCGTCTTTCTTCCGGTCAGGATGGATAATAGGATAACGGAGAGAGTTGTGGATGTGGACGGAAAGCCTGAGCGGTAAATGAACTGTAGAAATCCCGTAAATATCCAGACAGATGGAAGTGCGCGAGGCTTGCGACCGTCCGGTCCGCCGCAAAGCGTGTTTGATCCGCCGCCGGGTGATGAAGGCGGAGTGGGGAAATTAAAGAGCGGCGGCGGCGTCACGTTACAGGGAAGACGAAGCGCGTGCCAATGCATCCATCGTGTGGTGAAGCGGGGTATTAAAGCCGGCGCGTGCACAGAAGAAAAGATCTCGTGGTGGAATTTTATTTGATATCTCAGCTCCCGGGTTTAGATTATAATACCCCACCTCTCCCACCCACCTGCCCATCCGTGCCCAGCAATGCTTCCCACACCTGACCATGGAGAACCTGCAGTCCTGCCCATTTTCACGTTTTCCATCAGGGTTAAACTATTAATCTGAAAAGGTGCTACCAACGTGCCCTCTAGGGTGTCTATACATAAAAGAAATTATGACACAGCATCCTCCAGGGTGCTCCTACAATGAATAAAACATAATCAAGTATCCTTACTGATTACATGCCCAAACAGCTGCCATTTAATAGGATGAAACTTTCCTCGGCGAAATGCCGTCTAGGGTGTCAGTACAGTAAGGAAGCTTGACAAAGTGCTCTCTTGGGCAAAGTGCTCTTACAGTGAATAAACAATGAAGCATAATAAATTGCCCTCATTAAGCAAAATGTGATGACGTGCTCTAATAGCTGCCCCTCAGCGTTTTAAAACATGTTGAAATGCCCTATAGGGTGTCAATACATGCCTGCAAGGTTGGTCCTACAGTGAAAGACACATGATAAACTGTTTTCTTTGGGTAAAATTGGATGGTGTGCAGTAATAGCTGTCCTTTAGTAGGATAAAACATGTTAAAATGCCCTATAGGGTGTCGATACATGTCCGCAAGGTTGGTCCTACAGTGAATGACGCATGATAAACTGTCCTCTTTGGGTAAAATTGGATGGTGTGCAGTAATAGCTGTCCCTTAGTAGGATAAAACATGTTGAAATGCCCTATAGGGTGTCAATACGTGCGAGAAAGCATGACAAGGTGCTCTCTAGGGTGCTATTACAGCAAATAAATCGTATAACTTCATAAAGTGCCCTCACCGGATAAAATGTGATGACATGTCCTAATCGCTGCCCCTCAGTGGGATAAAACATGTTAAAATGCCCTCAAAAGTGTAGGCACTTTTGTTCCACTGTGCCCACTAGGGTGCTATTATAGTGAAATAATCATAAAGCATTATGAAGTGCACTCACTGGACAAACTGTAGTGGAGTGGCCCAGGGGCTGCTCTACAACTGGACATAATGAAATGTCCTCTGGTGTACATGGAAGAAAGCATGACACAGTGCCCTCTAGGTGTCCTTTCAGTGACACAGGGTTCCAAGGGAACATGAAGTTCCCTAATGGGTACTTCTATAGTCGTTTAAACATGGTGCAGTGCCCTATAGGGTCCTTTATCTGCAAGGAAACATGATAAAGTCTCCTAACAACTGCTACTCAAATGGATAAACTGTGATGAAATACCCACTTGGGTGGCAATACCTGGGAGAAAACACTGCAAAATGCCCTCTAGGTGTCCTTTCAGAGGAGAAAATGTGACACGATATATTGTCCTATAAGGTTCCGCAGGATTATCATGCTTACCAATTTACCTGCACACGTCATGATAACGATCTTGATTTTATTCCATATATTTCCTCATGTCCTTGAAATTAATTTCTGGTTCGGCCACTGCCAGGGCAGACTCCTCAAATGCAGTACACACGCATTGATTTTAATCAGTGTTGACGTTTTAACACTGTGAGGTGTGATCACACGCTGTACACTGGCAGTCGCTACGCTACTCAGCTGCTGCTAATTCTAGATGGTGTAAAAAAACCATGAGCAGGAGTGTACTACAGGCTCGTTCTCTTTTCTCTCCTCTGTTTCTTCCCCTCCAAGTTCACTCGGGGTAAAACGAGACCAACAAGCCTTGTCTTTCATTCATTCACCAATTCGTTCGTTTACCAAAGCACTTATTCCTTCTAGGCTCGTAGGGAGGGTGGAGCCTATCTCAGCTGACTCTGGGCGAAGGCGGGGTACACCCTGATCATCCCGCCTGTTCATCACAGTGTTAACACACACAACCATTCTCACTCACACTCACACCTAGGCGCAATATGGAGCATCCAATTAGCCTAATGTATATGTCTTTGGTCTGTGGGAGGAAACCGGAGTACCAGGAGGAAACCTACGCAAGGAGGCATAGCATGCAAACTCCACGCATGAGAATTGAACCCAGGACCATCTTGCTGTGAGGTGGATGTGCTTACCACTACCCTACCATGCCACAGGTTGGCGCAATGGTTAGCATGTCCGCCTCACAGAAAATGGTCCTGGGTTCAATTCTCAGGGGTGGAGTTTGCATGTACTCCCCTAATTGGACGCTTTAAATTGCCCCTAGGTGTGAGCGTGACTCTGCGATGGACAGGTGGGATGATCAGGGTGCACCCCGCCTTCGCCCAGTGCTGGCTGAGATAGGCTCCACCCTCCCCATGACCCTAAAAGAGTTAAGCGTTCAACTAATTAGTGTGTGAGCGTTTAGTGCTCGACTAAGCATAAACAGGGCAAATCATGTGACCAGAGTTTCTTTCTCTTTCTTACATATATGTCTGCATGTACAGGCAATAAAGGTAATAAAGGGAATAAAGTATTGCGGTTCCACTCGTTTAATGAGGATCTAAGAAATAAATCTGCTAGGTATTAGTATATAAAGTCATATTCATCACATTCATTAGCTTTATGCGGACCTACAAGCATCATCAAGGCCAGTTTGATGAAAAGGCATTATTTTGTTTTCCTAACATCACCAAAGGCATCAATCAGCACATTAATGAGCCATTAAATCGTGATTTAGAAAACATTTAGGTGATGAATAGGACATTAACAGACTGTTAATGAATCAGAAGAAAGAATAAAACACTTTTTTAAAAAGTTATATACAGTAGGAGCATGTGATTATTATATACCGAAGGATTCCTCCATGGATGTTCACTGTGACGCCGTATCATCTAGTAAACCTCGAAATGATGTCCATGGTTCAAGATCTGTCTGGATTATTTAAAATGATTAACTGTTTTTAGTCCAGTTGTGAAGTGTGTCAGTCTTTTATTCATTTGCTGAGCCATGATAGGCTGGTGCCTATCTCAGCCGGCAAGACTTGTCAGCTCGCCATCAGTCACAGGGCAACGCTCACACTTAGGGGCAAGTTGGAACATGTATATATTTATGGTATTTGGAAGAAGACGCCTTTATCCAGAGCGACTTACAATTATCAGTGTTATTCAACTGAGCAATTGAGGGTTAAGGGCCTTGCTCAAGGGCCCAACAGTGGTAGCTTGGAGGTACTGGGGCTTGAACCCCTGACCTTTGGATAATTAGGCCAGAGCCTTAGCCATTGAGTCACCACTGCCCACTTAGGTAGACACCACTTCCTAATGTACATGTTTTTGGATTGCCAGAGGAAACCAGAGTACCCAGAGGAAACCCACGCAAGCACAGGGCAGAACCTGCAAACTCCACGCAGAAATACCCTCGCCATGCCCGGGAATCAAACCCAGAACCTTCTTGCTGCAAGGCGGACGTGCTAAGTTCTATGCCACCGTGCCGCCCAATTTAGCAATTAGTCCGCTCCTGTTGAATTTCAATCCTAGCACCCATGACCACCGTTAAGGATGCAGTGTCGTATCAGCCACAGACAAAATGAGATGAATGGCTTTACTCAAGCCGGTATCGGTCATTAGCCCGAGAGACAAACAGCTCAAAGAAAGTTAGCTGGAGGTCAGCAGGAAGACGTGTATAATGCAGCAGGAAGCAGAAAATGCGTCGTTACCCAATTCTTCTTCCCCCACTGGAGCTGCTCCAAGACAGCGGTGATTAAGAAAACATTTCCCAGTGGACCTCCTGCACGCTATTCGAATGCAGCGCTAACAGTAAATACACAGAAGTCGCAGACGCTCATGCTAATAGTTCATTTGGAAAGTTGTTTAAGTTCACGTGTTGAACAGGAAGCTTTTATCCGAACGATTTTTCATTAACAGGAAGTTTGTATTCGAAACAGGCCTCACCCACAAAAGCACAATCACAAACACATTAAGTATCTAATCGATGTGAATATTAATGTGCTTAACGTTCTGCTAGGACCTGACCTCCATCCCTCATACAGGAAGAAGAAAAAAATGGGAACGTATTTACTCTCTGAACGCAATTTTTTGCTAATCACTTCAAAACGCTGCCTCGTTAGAGGAGAAGTCATCGTGTCTGCAGATTATAGGAGTGGGCAGTGTTTAGCATGTCTGCCTCACAGCAAGAAGGTCCTGTGTGGAGTTTGCATGCTTTCCCCATGATTGCGTGGGTTTCCTCCGGGTGCTCCAGTTTCCTCTGACAGTCCAAATACATGCACATTAGGCTAACTGGCTGTTCCTTCCTCCCGCACCCCATGGATTCCCTCCTACTCCACCCCAAGGATTCTTTCATTTGCCACCGCACGGATTCCTTCATCCACTACTCCACAGATTCGGTCCTCTACTGTTTCATGGGTTCTTCCACCACCACCCCATGGATTTCCTCATGCACCACCTCACAGATTCTGTCCTCCAGCTCTTCAGGAAACCATCTCTGTATGGCCGATGATGAGCCCCACTGAACAGCCTCTGCAGCTGCAGGGAGATGATCCTCAGCCTGGATGCAGTGGGCTGAGCGACCTACTGCACGATGAGTTACCAAATTTTCTCCAAGTGCTTCAACACCTCGTTATTAAAATGCAGTTAAACTACAGAAATATCTGTAAGATCCTTATTTTTGGCTGATTGTTTTATATTTAGCAGGCTTGTCAGAGAAAGATGAGTAAAACGAATTCGTTTTGCTGAGCAGTAATTTTAAGTAAGCTCACTAGGTGGCAGTATTGCCACTTGATGTTTCTGTATTAAAGCTGGAAGTCGCAACCTGTCAACAAACACCAATTATTACACGATTATAATAAAATGAAATTAACTCTGGATTATTACCTCAGGCTTTATTCAAAATGTACACTTCAATACATAGAACATTCCCGAGTACGCTGGGGAAGCTTTATACACTCCGGATAGTCCTAATGATCAGTTCAATATCATTCAATATCATTTCCAACACACACACACACACACACTCTCAACACAAACACACTGTCTCACACATTCTCTTTAACACACTCTCTAACAAATACACTCTCATTCTGTCTTTCACACTCACTCCCTCTTTAAACACACACACACACCCACTCACATTCACTCTAACACACACACACTCTCACATTCTCTTTAACACACACACTCTCCCTCTCGCTCATTGACACACACATTCTCTCTTTAACACACACTCTCTAAACATATACACTCAGGCTTTCTCTAACACTCACATTCTCTTTATCTCATACACACACTAACAAACTCACACACTCCCTCTCTCGCTCATTGACACAGACATTCTCTTTAATACACACACTCTTTCTCTAACACACTCTCTAACATACTCATACACACACTCCCTCTCTCGCTCATTGACAGACACACATTCTCTTTAATACACACACACACACACACACACTCCCTCTCTTGCTCATTGACACAAACACACATTCTCTTTAATACACAAACACTCACCCTCACTCTTTCACACACTCTCAACACATACACACTGTCTCACACATTCTCTTTAACACACTCTCTAACAAATACTCTCATTCTCTCTTTCACACTCACTCCCTCTTTAAACACACACACACACTCCCTCACTCGCTCATTGACACACACTCTCACATTCTCTTTAACACACACTCTAACATACTCACACACACACACAAACATACACACACTCACTCTCTCGCTCATTGACACTCTCTCTCGCTCTTTAACACACACTCTAACATACACACACACTCACTCTCTCGCTCATTGACACACACACTCTCACATTCTCTTTAACAGACTCACTCTAACATACTTACACACATTCTCTTTAACACACACACAAACATACACACTCACTCTCTCGCTCATTGACACACTCTCACATTCTCTTTAACACACACACATTCTCTTTAACACACACACTCTCACATTCTCTTTAATAGACACACTCTCACATTCTCACACACGCACTCCCTCTCGCTCAATGACACACAAACACTCACATTCTTTCTCTTTAACACACACTCTCTAAACATATACACTCACTCTTTCTCTAACACTCACATTCTCTTTATCTCATACACACACTAACACACTCCCTCTCACTCACTGACACAGACACACACATTCTCTTTAATACACAAACACTCACTCTCTTTCTCTAACACACATTGGTTGTACCGTAGTAGCTGATGGTGGTGTGATAGCTCCACCACTCCCCCTGCTGCCCACACTCGGTGTTGCAGCTGCACTCAGAACTTTAATTCTCCAACACAAAAATTCAAACTTCCACACCAGAATGCAATTGTCTATTTAAGTCATGAAAATGATTTATTGTTTCATCATTTGCATTGGGTCACAGTTCTGACATTCATTCAGAAAAGTAAAGGAGCCTGAAGCAATGTTACCCCGCAATATACAGGCCGTGTGTTTCTAGTGTTTTGGATTTAAATAAATTCTGACGTAGAGCGTTTTAATAATATCTTTATTATATGTACATGTTGACTTGTATATAAAATAATTTTTATTGCATCGATTATAATCATCGTCATCTTAAAATTATAGATTAGTTACAAAACTGAAAAAGAAACAAAAAGGTAATAATGATATGTGACAATCAAACATGTTTAAACATTACACTGTAAAAGAGAGGACAGGAATGTGTGAGCGTGCACAACACCAAACCATGAGCATCTCAGAAGAACATCTCTCCAAATTAAAAATTCCTCGATTCACATAAAGATCAAAAAGAAAAAAGATGGAAAAAAAGGTAAAAGAACATACACATTCCCAACCCTGAATATTCAGTATACTGAAGATACTCACGGAAATGCTAAATATTTGGAATAAAAACACTGCTGTGAGATCTGAACTAGTCATGTGCTGATGACGGAATATATATTATGCTGTTTGTGTGTGCATGTGTTAAAATATAGTCTTTAGGCCTGAGTGTCTTTAAATGTCCTTTAATTAAAGGTGGAGTCACATATGGTACAATGAGATGAAAACCAAAATGGCTGACCTGGATAGGTTTGGGCTGGCATAGTGGCATAGCGGTTAGCATGTCCATGTCACAGCAAGAAGGTCCTGCGTTCAGGTCCTGGAGTTTGCATGTTCTCCCTGTGCTTGTGTGGGTTTCCTCCGGGTACTCCAGTTTCCTCCCACAGTCCAAAACCTTGCATATTAGGCTAGCTGGCTGTTCCAAATTTCCCCCTAGGGGTGTGTGTGTGTATATATATATATATATATATATATATATATATATATACACACATATATATATATATATAAATATAAATATACATATACATATATACACACACACACACACACAAAGACATATACACACACACACACACACATATACACACACACACACACACACTAGTGTTCAGTGATGATTATTCACCACTTTTGTCTAAAAGGGCTCCTAATAAAAATAAGTAAAAAATTACCTCTCTATAATTTTTTGGTGAAAATGTATTGAACAATTCTATTGCAGGCGACCAGAACCAAAAAAATCATTCCGACAAATATATCCAGGTAGAAGTATGGCTAATAAACAAAAACACTGAAAATTTATATACCAATTTATCAGAAAAATCAAAAAGTGGTCACAAATTTATTTTTTTGAATTTTGCATAGCATGAATGAACTTCAGACCCCATGGAACGGTTTAGTGAGTGAAAAAATTAAAAAAATAAAAAATAAAAAACAAATAAAAAAATAGTGATGCAGAGATGATTATACACTTACCAAAATGAAGGTAAATCAGAAACAAAGTACTATTCAGGTATTTATTTCATGTAATATTGGATCATATTGATGAGAATAAGTAAACAAACACTATATAATAATAACAAAAATAACAGTCTCCTTTTTTGAGAAAAAAAGTCAATATTTAGTGTGAACATTCTTTACTTTAATTACAGCATTTAACTTTTCAGGCATAGTGTTCACATATTTTTAATTTCTTCACTCACTAAACTGTTCCATATGGATTCAAGTTCATTCATGCTTCGCAAAAGTCCAAAAAAAATTTGCGACTTAAATTTTTCTGAAAAATTGCTATTTTCAGTGTTTGTTTATTAGCCACACTTCTACCTCGATATACTTGTCGGAATGATTTTTTTTGGTTCTCACTGCCTACAATAGCATTTGTTCAATACATTTTCACCAAAAAATTAAACTTTTCTTAGGAGCACTTTTAGAAAAAAGTCTTGGCGTATAATCTTCACTGCTACTACTGTATGTGTTGGCTCTGGGACGGTCTGGCAAGGTGTTCGGGGTGTACCCTGCCTTGCAGTGTGGGTTGAGATAGCCACCAGCCTCCCCGCAACCCTAACAGGAGTACTCAGTCAGAAAATGAATGAATGAGTGACTGATAGTTTTGTAGATGGTGATAAAACCCAAGACGTTTATAGTATGATAAGAAATATATCAGCACATGCCTGGTGAAGAATTACACAGCAAAAATAAATGATTTTTTCACTTCCTGTTCGGAACTACAGGAACTAATGACTCACAAGCGAAACCCAGTTATTGCTGTGTTGAACAGAAATGTATTTAAAGGTATGGTAATATGGTTCTGGTACAATATATGCTTTATTCAGTGGACTCTATAGAATAATATATCATCACTACGCTGCAGCCAGACTTAACAAAACAGTTTCCTATATATAATAAAGAGCAATAAAAATCTTGATACCTGATCCCGTTTCACAAGCTACAGTACAGTCCTACTCTAAAACCCTGATTCACTTCCTCCATTTATGAGAAAGACTCCACAATGAGATGATTTTTGGCTAATAGCAATCGAAGGAAAGCAAGAACGCGACAAAATGTCAGTCGCTTATGGTGTGGAGACTTGTAGCGGTGTGCTGTGTCCTCCTGCGGAGCCGCCCCGCCATCCCAAATCAATGCAAATTTAATCCTGCTTAATTAAACAGCTAGATACTGTTATCACTGGAAAGTCATCTGGCTACCTAATATGGCTTATACATACGGTATAACTGGTGCACTAGGTGTTCCAACAACGTAAATTGCTAGTTTGGGTTAAACTGTTATTTAAAGTGACGTTACACTGTGAGGCGAGCGCCATGAAACCAAACCAAGTCCAAGGAGGTGTCATTTAGCAGGAGATATCACACAATGGCCACAATCACCACACCAGATTATCTGTCCAATGTGCACAGTCACAGTGAGTTGCCGTGTTCTCACAGGGTCCCGCACTTTCTGTCCACACCCTTACTGATCGAGCGGAAAAATAACCCGACACGGCGGTTTAAATACATATAAAGCGATACGCAAACAGATAAAAATGGTAAATCAAGTGGGAGTTGCGTGGGTGAGATTAGACAAGAGAACAAAAATGACAACTCAGAAATACAGTATGATCTTAACAACAGTGTTAATGGTAGAAAAGTATAAAAGAAAAAATTAAATAAAATAATAATAATAATAATAATAATAATAAGGCCCCCCATCTTGTTTTTTGGGAAATACAAACAACCTAAAGTCAAGTTCATAACATTTCCGACAGTCCACTTGTATGCGTTGTTGATTTTGTTGTGTGCTGACTCTAGGATGAGATCTGCGCTTGGGGGGGGGGGGGGGG
>JAQMYF010000004.1:4616790-4658821 GCA_030014195.1 Neosilurus mollespiculum
CATGATGCTGCCACCACCATGTTTCACTGTGGGGATGGTGTTCTTGGGGTGATGGGATGTGTTGGGTTTGCACCAGATATAGCGTTTTCCTTGGTGGCCGAAAAGCCTTCTCTAACCATTAGGCTATGGCTGCCCCAAAATATTAATTGATGATACTAACTTAAATTTTTTCTCTACAACAATACATCTTTTTTTGAATTCTTCTTGGCTGTAGTCTCACTTGCAAAGTAGAAAAGTCCAAACCATGAAAGACTGAGGCACTTTCGATCTTTCCCAAACGACTGACACACCGACAAAATACACCGCTACACAAAAAAGACAAATTAGGGGTGAAAATTTTGAATTTAAAATCAGCGGTTGGTACTGTGGAAGCAGTTGTGGTTTGGGTGAATGACATTATGCACCACACTCGTGATCAGTCACTATCACTTAGTGAAAATATTTAAAATCACTACTATGACACAGTGGTGTTTGATACGACTGGCTGGATAGTCTTTTTTATTTTTATTTTAAACTAATTAAATCAGTCAATGTTAAAAAAACAAAAAAAAAAAAATCAGTACGATAACTGAAACTTAATAACACATTGTTTTTGTGATTAAATCAGACCCTCAGGAGCATATAAAGCATAACATACATTTTTACTATCGTCCAGGGTTGCCAGATCTCAGCAAAATGTCCAATAAGTTCCTAAAATGCATACCTCTAAATAAAAGACATGAAACATTGACCAATATGATAAGCTGCCTCATTACTGGATTTTACTTGTGAGTAATGGCGCTGAGAATGAACAGCTGAATTCGTATAACGTGATCTAACTTGAAGCTTGGCATGCTCGTTCTCGCAAACGCTACGGGAATTTATGGGTAATACCAGAAAGGAATCCTGTTACTGTGATATGTGGCTGTCCTTGAAGCCTCGATTAGAATTCATGGCACATCCTTAACTGCCAGAAGCCCCTCTCTGTCAGACATTGCTGTCTAATTGGACGAGGCGAGTCATGCAGGCGGGGGGGAGGGTAGCGTCGTGAGGTAACACCTTGCTGACTCTGCAAGGCTATGATATTCAGTACGTTGGTGTATTTCTTACTGACGTTACAGGCAGGTTTGTTCTATTGAGAGAAATCAGGTTGCAATATCGCTAAAAAGGAAACCCTCGCATGCTAGCATCCTAGCAGCTAAACTGTACATGCTTCCATCTTTCAAACAGGAAGCTCCAACATCATACAAAAGGCCAATATCTCAAATCAAACCTGTCTAAGACGTTTGCGATACTGTAATATACACCATGTCTATTTTTATTGTCAACAAAGTCTTTAAGTCTGGGCTTTTCCACCGGAGCCTATTGGCTCATCAGTCTGGAGCTGGTGCTAGTCCATCGCAGGTTACCTTCCTGGTATTTTTACTGGTACCCATTTATACAGCTGGGTGCCCAGGGGTATTAGCACATTCTGGGTCTGACAGGGATTCAAACCCACAACCTCTCGATCATGACCACTACACCACCGCCTCTACTTAAAACCATTCAAAGCTTCAGCTTAGAAAACAATGACTTCCTTCATAAAGTTTAGTTTCACTTTGTCTATAGAAGTGATTCGAATGAAGATCCAGAGCTACTTCCTCTGACACACATGAAGCCAGCCAACCACATCTTATAAAAACTGTTGCTCGTGCAACACTCAGCAGAAAGCTTTATATCGTCATTTTCCCGAATACCTGAGCTCACAAACACCCAGGACTGAAAGGTTTCTCTACGAGTATGTCTTCCCGCCCATCAGGAGCAGGGCCAGCGTTGATCTCTTGGCTTTCGTCTACAGTGTCGCTGGGATTCGAGCTCTTGGTGTCCTGGCAATAGCGGTTTCCATTTGTGTAGGATGGTTTTCAATCAATCGGAAAATGCAATGTAATTTGAATAAAATGTAAATGCACGCATACTCAAATGACCCCACTATCTATTTGAGGTGCTATTGTTGGAATATTATAAATAAACAAACCAAAACAGAAGATGGTGATTCAGAGAGCACCAGGATTGGTGCTTGTTTCTGTATGCAAATCACGCATGATGTTTCAACACCACCCAAATCCTTGAGGAGGTACATAATTGAACCATTAGATGACTGATGAAAGCAAGGCTCAGTAATATATACTCATTTCTGTTTACTTACCTGGATGTTATTTTAATCCTTTTTTACAGCACTACTGCGACAGACTTGCTTTTAACCCATCAAACATGACTCACAGAGATCCTGGGCTCAAATCTCATGCTTTTGTGTGGAGTCTGCATGATCTCCCCATGTTCGTGTGGGTTTCCTCCCAAAGACATGCACGTTAGGCTAATTTAGAACCTTTATAGTACTTCTTGCATAACTAAGTGCAACAAAGACACATGATTTGTTGCATTCCCAGGCTATGGTTGCTGTCTAACTGTGGAAAAATCCCTCGTGAGGTAAAGGAG
The DNA here is from genome assembly GCA_030014195.1 of Neosilurus mollespiculum. Classification (NCBI taxonomy): domain Eukaryota; kingdom Metazoa; phylum Chordata; class Actinopteri; order Siluriformes; family Plotosidae; genus Neosilurus; species Neosilurus mollespiculum. The sequence goes on from JAQMYF010000004.1 coordinate 4,619,245, forward strand.
AATTGAGGGGGACGGGCCTGGGGAGTTTTTGAATATATAAACTTATTCAAAGCACGGTTTTAGTTTTCTCTCTATTGTTTTAACCCATTTGTGCAGCTTTAAAAGCGAGCTAACCTTCTGGTGGACTCATTAATGCCTGATCCCTGTGTGAGTATTTCAGGAGTGCATGTCAGGTCAAAGCTCGTGGAATTAAAAAAAACAAAAAACAAAACCATAAATAAGTCACCCTGACTTGAGGCAGTGTTTGAGTCCCAGGCTCGGCGAGGGTGTTTCTGCATGGAGTTTGCATGTTCTGTGCTTGCATGGGTTTCCTCCAGGTACTCCGATTTTCTTCCACAGTCCAAAAACATGCACATTAGCGAAGTTCAAATTGCTCCAGGTGTGTATACGAGTGTAAATGGTTGCTCATGTGTGTGTATATATGTGCATGTGTTGGCCCTGCGATGGCCTAGCAAGCTGTTCAGGGTGCACGCCACCTTCGCCCAGATCCTCCCCGCGACAGTAATAGGATTAAGCGATTCGGCAAATTGAGTGAGAGTGAGTATAAGCACTGCATCCTCGTGTCTTAACACTCAACAAATAAATAAATAAAATAGTTTTGAGTTTTAATACTTCGCTGGCACTTTCTGTAAACCTTGATATTGTGATACTCATCGCATAAAATATGTGAAAACACTTCTAATGTACAGAAGGGAGAAACTGCCTTCTCTCAAACTTCTAAAGAAAACAAATTTAATTCCTGGTGATTCCCTGAATCACAGCCAGGACCCAAAAGGAGTAAAACTGGTTTTGTGCAGGCAGAAGAGGGCCAAGATTCATTTCCGGGTGTTTTCCGCTGCTCTGGCTAGCTTCACAGGCCTCAGAAGAAGCACGCGTTATACTTCACCCTCTTGGGTTGGGATCTGTTGTGTGATGGGGAGAACTGACTGATGGGTGAAGGGAGAAAAAAATAAAAAATAAACAGTTTGATGATACAAGTGATGTGGTTGAACTAGAGCTGGGTAAAAAGAAGAATTTATTTTTTTTTTCACATCAGTCAATCCTAATACGCATCAAAATGAAAATCAAATCACTGCTTCAGTCAAGCTTAAAGGTCCCGTTGTCCTCCTAAGTGATCAGGCTCATTTAGGTTTAAATTACGGCTGAGTGATAATGACACCGGCTTGGTGCCGTAGTGGTTAGAATGTCCGTCTCACAGCAAGAAGGTTCTGGGTTCGGTGCGTAATTAAAATAAAATTTTAATTAAAAATAATTTGATAATGATGCCAGTTTGAGGAGCATCATAATGTCTGAAGCTAGGGCAGGGTGATGTGTCCTAAAAAAAATATATAGTTCATTTCCTCAGGCACAGAGATGCGAATAATGATACTCACGATATTCAGTAAACAAACGATATGAATGGTCATATCGTGATACAATAATTAATTGATATGTCACCCAGTCAGTAAAAAAAGTGGCGGCATATTAATATAAATTTAATTAAATACATCCTTCGAGGGTTATTCGTCATTTCATTCATTCCCCGAAGCGCCTAATCCTATAAGGGTCATACCCTGAACACCTAGTAGGACAATCACAGGGCCAACACACAACCATTCACACCTCACACCTAGGGGCAATTTGGAACAACCAATTAGTTAAATGTGCATGTCTTTGGACTGTGGGAGGAAACCGGATTACCCGGAGAAAACCAAGGTGCACGTGCTAACCACTATGGCCCCGTGCTGCTCTATACAGGGTTAAAGCAGGTATGACATGTAATATGTTTTTTTACTGGTCCTCTTTAATGGTAACCGCTTTACTGACACATATTGAAACATATTCTACACAGGGATGGAATTTCACACTCGTCCCGCTCGCCCTTGGCGATTAAAAAATGTTTAGGATGAGTAATATGACCAGCGAAGTTGTCCTCTCGGCGAATCGGCAACAAATATGGGGTGGGTATTGATATGTGATATGTATCGGTTCGTCCGTCGTCCGTCGTCCGTCGTTACGTTGTTCTGCGAAGATCCATATAGATCTTGCGATATGCATCACCACCCGAAAACTAAAGAGAAAACACTGCGCCGGCGCCACACTGGTAGCGCTGTGGAGGCTGTGAACATAATATAAATGTGCTGTAAACGGATGTTCCAACCACGCGGAGAGTGAAAGAGACAAGCGTTTTTTTTTTCTGTGTCCCGGCAATTATTAAAAGCCAGGGCGAGCATGCTAAAGAACTTTCCAGAAAAAGGAGAGCTAAATGGTTCAGCAACATCTCCAGAGCAGATCAGGATGTAAAGATCCACGTTTGCAGTGACTATTTTATTATAACCGGTGAGTTCACGTGTAAAGCTAATATTTTGTGTCTTGTTTTGTTCATAATAACGAGAAAGCTACACGTTAGAAATAATAACATTGAAAGCAAAGTACAGACTGAGAGAAGGTGTGTGATAGCTAGTTCGGCTGGGTAGAAACAAGTCGAGGGCATGCCGAGTGAAACTATTAGAATTGCTTCTTTCCTGCTGCCAATGTGCAGCCGTTTAAATGTTCTAATAAATAAGCCATTAATTTTTAAATAAGCCACTAAGTGTGAACAGTTATGTCGCAAGCAAAGCAACATATCTACGTTCAGTCTTAATTTTAATAAATGTGTTACTGCACCAAAAGCAACATCTCTTTTTATACCCTTGTTATTTTCCGTCACGCCCGTTTGGCATTTAATTAACTCGCACCTACACACCCGGTTTGTGCTAATAAACTTAATGGATGATGGCGTGCAGTGATCCGTATCTGCGCGGTCATGCCTGCACTCACTTCATACACTGAAGTGTACAGCATCAACACACAATGTAACAACTTCTGCAGAGGCGTATCGAAGGGCAAAACGCCGTACAACCTAATCAGATCGACTGTCACCACTGAACATAATTACTTAAAAGACAGCAAACCATTTTCATTCAGAGCACTGAAGGCTAGGGTGGCCCTTAAAAATCAAAACTCAGAAAGTCTAAGCTTCAACCCCTGAAATTCGTTACTCGGTATTCAGAACAGCTGAAAACCTCCTAGTGATTTTTTTCCTCAATCGGACAACATTTTCCCCTCCCTCAAAGACCTTGGTTTCACCCTGAGGATCTCCAAGGGGCGCCTGGTGCTAGCAGTTAGATAAGCACGAGTCGCTACCACTTCTGTCTTTTTCCTGTAGTTATGTACGTAGCTACTAATAGTATATGCAGTGATATCTTAGTAACATAGTAACCAATCAGAGTCCGGACGTGCAAATGCTCATATCCAGCATATGATGCTACGCATCAAAGTATTAAAAATTATATTCGCATTTCAAGACTAGGTGCTGCCTCTGTCTGAATCTCTCCCAGGATTAGACTCTGCCTCACCTATAAGTGGGTTTGGACCAAAGCATTTGCTAAATAAATGCATGCAAATGTATGTATGTAAAACATGAATAGTGAATGAAGTTATGGATGGTTGACACAGGACTATTTAGATGTACAGTGACGCTGGGTTGTAGAGCTAAAACTGTACCTAACTTTTGCGAGGGGAAATACAATACTGACAATTTTCCAAAAAAGAAAATTGCAGGGCTGTCTAACTACAAGTTGGTGGGATTTTATTATTATTTTCTATTGTTTTTCATTGAGTATTAACCACACCCTTTGCTCCATGTTGTAAGCTAATATTCTACAGTAGGAATACTAACAACAAAGGCCTTTTACTGAAGGGGAAAAAACCTACACAGCATCTAGTAGCCACTGTGTATCTTAAAAAAAACAAAAAAAAAAACAAGGGGAACACATGCACATTTCACTCTTTTTGGCAAATCATAGGCAGGTGAAGTGCTAAAGGATGCGGTGAGGCTTTCCCCTTAAACTGGGCCACTTTGTGCATATAGCGTGTGTATATATAAAATTGTCTGAATTTTCATTTAAAAATTGCACTTTAAGGTTTAATCCCCCAAAACCTTTATTTACTGACAAGACCGGAATACATAATTATAAAAATACAAAATAATCATTTGATGGCAGTGCCAGCTGTGCAACCATTTTCAAATGATTTGAAAGTAACCTGTAGCAACCACATAACAGTACACTGTACGTAAAATCCTTACAGGAATCAGAGGTCTATTGTCTACGAGGGAGCCTGGCTATCATCAGCACCGTTAATATTATCAGCACTACTGACTTCACTGTTGAGCTGCATCTTTACAGCCATAAAATCATAAAATTAGTTTAACACTCACCTGCACAAAGACAGTGAAGAAGATGACCGTAATCACCGCTGTGACGAACAAGTCCCTCATAGGGAAGATAGCCTCGTCGAGAAGGTAGGCCAAGGAGAAAGCGATCGCTCCTCGCAGGCCGCCGTATGCTATGATGAACTGGTCCTTGGTGGTGAGCTTTACGATGCGGAATTTGTTGATCACGAAAGTCAAACCGATGACACCTGGAGGGAAAAGAAGGTTAGCAAAACATTCTCAGCATTCTTTATATTAGATGTGACTACTGCACGTGTAATTCAGAGGTCTGTGGTTACATCTGTCTAGATCACGCCTACAAAACGTGTTTTCATTCAGATGACCACAAATATGGCTCTAAATAGCAACAGTGTTAAAAACATATCTGTTTCAGAGTGAACCAGTCCGTCCGGCCGACAGTAGGTTTTGCCTGGAATGACATCACTCACCAAGAACGCGAGCGACCATACACAGGAGCACAGTGACGGTGACAAACGTCCAGTTCCACTTGTGATTCCCAGCCACCGTGGACACACCGAGAAAGATGAAGATGAGCGTCTCGCTCACGCTGCTCCACATCTTTAAGAAGTACTTAATGGTGGTGTGCGACTTGTGGGATATGTTGGCCTCCACGTAGGGCCGCATGACGGCGCCGCATGCGATCAGTCTGGACAAAGAGCGGAGTCAGACATTGGTTGACAAGTCATGGCAATCAAACTGCTCTGGCAAATACTGCCTGGCTTGCATATGGTTATTATTGCCTGCTGAGAGAAGAATTAGAGTGAAATGTCACCCAGTTTCATAGCAGTTTTCATTGTTGCTCACATTCTTAAATGAAGAAAATGGCGGGCTGTCGCCGTTGAGCGCATGTGCACTTATTTTCTTACTTTACGTGTGCATGTTTCTGTAAACTTACACATGCAAACCCATTACTAGGCTGGTGTTGTGTAAAAGCTGAGCAGACTGTCGCAGCTTTATTCAAAAGGGAAGTGAAGCGACGTCACTGATAGGAGTGAAAACTGACATTTTCTGCTGTGATTGAAATAAATAAATACTCATCCATTGGGGTCAGATATTATTTTTCCTTCCTCATTATAACAGCGGACAGTCTGACATGCTGTCTATGTAAACGGACTTTGCCCGGTCTTCATGTTACAAAACCATAGCAACCATCACTATACGCACTAAGATACACAATAAGATTGCTTCTACTATGACAAAAGGCTACAATCTGTCCTCTCTGCCCCCCCCCCCAATCCCCTCCTTTCCACTTCTTCTAATCCTCCAGAAAAGCATATTGGACGATGGTGCAGAGGGCCAATAAATCCACAGGCGCCTTCACACGACACTGCTGTACATCCCAAACGCGTGATGTATCAGCATGTGCTGCTAGATCACAGACGCTCGCCTCAGTATTTGCACTCGGCTCTTCCTGAGACCGTTTATCGATTTCACAACTAAACCAGCGACATGTTTGTCAGCCATCCTGCCTTCTATACTCCAGGATAGATGCTATGCTGAGGTATTTGCATGGTATAGTGAGCTGAAAACACCTACATAGCTGTCAATCATTCCAGTTTTAAACATCAACTGTGTGTGTGTGTGTGTGTGTATGTATATATATATATATATATATTAAAAATATATAAAATGATTAGCTACACAGTTACATGAAATTATGTGTTGTTATCATGTTTATTATCTATTATAATCACCTGTGGTCACTCCCCCCCCCAGATACCACAAACATAAATCCTACTCAGATCTCCACCACATACAGGTGTGTTAAAAGTACTCACGCCATGATACCGGACAGGTGGAACACCTCAGCTGACAGGTATGCCAGGTAGCTGTAGACGAAGACGAAAAGTGGCTCTATAACACGCGTGTGAGAGGTGAAACGGGATGTGAAGGCTGACAGGATGCCGTAGATGGCGCCAATCAATATGCCACCAAGAGACACCACCAAGAACGACAAGATGCCCAGGAAGATGTCTCCGACATACACTGCACCTACTGTTGCATACTCCTCAAACAGGTGATACAGAACCTGGAGAACATCAGGGAGACACACAGGAAAGTCCATCAGCACACATATAGTCCTGAAAATGATAACACTGGTCTAATCTTTAAATCAGTAGAGTGGAAATAACAAGATGGACTAAATTTAACTTCTGCTTGTAAAAAACAATAATTCAAAAGCGTCCATCTTACACAGAACGAATCAGTTACTGATGGAGATCAGGAGTAAAATGACCAGAAAGGGGGTCCCTACAGTAACTCAAATAACTCTTCACACCCACGATGATCAGAAAAGCATCTCAAGGTAAATAGCATATCAAACTAAAAGGCGGATGAACTAGAAGCAGGTTCCATTCCTTACAGCCAAGGACAGGACTCTGAAAGTCCAGTGTGTAGGGATTCATCTCAGGTCTGCGCCATGCTTTTCTGCTCAACACAGCTGTAAACAGTGGTGGTTATTTATCCTTCAATTTCACAGATGAACCAAGCTGCTCACAGAACTGCCACTCACTGGATGGTTTTTGTTTTCCCTAACCATTTTTGTTCTGTAAACCAGAAGGTTTAGGAGGGGATTCCAATCAGATGAACAGTGATGTGAACAAATCACACAAGCTGAAATAATGTAAAAAGCTCTCGAACAGTTAAAGTAAACATTTGTTCATTTCATTCATTCTCTAAGCCGCTTAATCATAATTAGGGTCACGGGGGAGGCTGGCACCTATCAGCCAACTCTGGGAGAGGGCGGGGTACAGCCTGAACAGCTCGCCAGGCCATCGTGGGGCCAACAAGTACAACCATTCACACACACACACACACACACACCTAGGGGTGATTTGGAACAGCAAATTAACCTAATGTGCATGTTTTTGGACTGTGGGAAGAAGCCCAGAGTACCCCGAGGAAACCCATGCAAGCACGGGAAGAACATGCAAACGCCCGAGCCCAGTACTCAAACCCAGGACCTTTTTGCTGTCAGGCGGACGTGCTAACCACTGCACCACCGTGCCGCACTGTTAAAGTAAATATTAAAGTACAAAACATCACGGAATGATTTTATAGACACTGTTGAGAAAGTGTGCGAAGATGCTAATAACCGCGGATGCCAGTAAACAAATAGGCAGACAAGCAAGCATGTGCACTAGACCAGTGTCCAACAGGACCATTAACAGACCTAGACTATTACTAGGTATTATGCAAGCAGGCAGAGATGCTAATAGGAAAGAAGCTGGTGAGCATGCATTCCAGCAGAGACAGAAAAGTATGCATGTAGGCTGGGGCTCAGACATGCTATTATGTTGTCATGCGATTGGTCAAACACTCGAGCAAGCATAAAGATCATGATTCCTGTATGCAGATGCCCAAATATCAGTATCGCAATCATTTCTTATCACAATCTTTTTGGTTTTTTCCATATACTATGTGCGGCGGCCATGGAAGCCCATTGGTCTTAGAAAAATATACTAGAATGAGGAAACAGTTTAACAAAAACAATCTTGCTTATAGACACTATAACTGCTAGCTTGCTTGCCAAGTGTGTCCTGCACACTTTGTGTCAATCGAGTTGTTTAATCAGATTTCTGACCTGCCTGACATTTCACAAGCCCAAAAGCAGGGTGTGGAGAAAGATAAGCAAACGATTTAAGGAGTAAAAATGCATTGTGTAAAATCAGGCCGCCTCACATGTATCGGTTTATCAGACTACCGGGCGATTCTGAATAATGTTAAAGAGTCTGTGCTTCTCCGTCACCTCAAACAGACCTGGAAATCAAACACAAAATAAATCTGTTTACTGAACTGATCGTATAAGAAATGGATTCACTAGAGTATTCATGCACGTCTCAGGGAACAAAGAGCTCACTAGACAAATACTGTTTACATTTTCAGTTTATGATTACACTCAGTTAGAAACATGAAACCAAAATAAATAAATAAACAAAAATACAGTTTTTACTAAAAATACATCGCTTCATCTAAACCGAGGACAGGGAAAACGCGACTGGGAACAGGGTAAGAGTGCTCAAGGACAGCTCTATGTTCCGACAGTGGTCTGCAAAGATATAGAGCTATCACCAGATATATCCTCACTTAAAAACATCAAACTGAACATTTCACAGCATAAAACTTCACACAAATTATAGCTCAAAATCCAGATAATTGTTTCTGGAGTTTGCTTTTAAATACGACCAAGCGTCAAGATCTTTGACAAAATACGATCTGTTCTGTGTTTAGAAAGCTACACACATCTGCCGAACCGCTTAATCCTACTACGGTTGCAGGGATGCCGGCACCTAACTCAGCCGACACTGGGTGAAGGCAAGGTACACCATGAACAAGCTCGCTAAACCATTGCAGGGCAACACACAGACAACCATTCACACTCACATTCACACCTGGGGGAAATTTGGAACAGACAGTTAGCCTAACGTGCATTTATTTGCACTGTGGGAGGAAACCAGAGTGCCTGAAGAAAACCCACACAAGTACAGGGAGAACATGCAGACTCCACACAGAAATGCCCAAGCCTGGGACTTGAACCCAGGACCTTCTTGCTGTGAGGCGGACGTGCTAACCGCTACTACAACAGCAAGCGATAGATAGATAGATAGATAGATAGATAGATAGATAGATAGATAGATAAATAAAAAAAAAAAAAAAAAAAAAAAAAAAAAAAAAAAAAAAAAAAAAAACCCAGTCAACTACTTGAAAAAAATATTTGTGAGTATGTTATCTCAGGAGTGGGTGGAAATTAAAAGCAACACTGAGTTACCGCTATATACTAAGTAATAATGTTTAATTTAAAAAACAAACAAAAACTCATAAGAGTCATAGCTTAATAAAATAAAAGTGTACTTCATGGTGTAAAGAAGAAACATTGTAAATTGTATAAAACAGCAGTGGTCCCATGGGTGACCCATGAGGTACTCACTACTGTGACGGCGTCATTAAGCAGCGACTCGCCGAACACGAGGATGTGCAGGAGTTCGTTGATGTGAATCTCCTCGAACACAGCCAGGACCGCCACGGGGTCCACGGCAGAGATGATGGCACCAAACAGCAAGCAAGGCAACAGAGGCACTACAAGCGTGCTCTCGAGCTGAACTACGCCATACAGCAGGATGCCAATGAAGAAGGAGTTCCACAGAGTGCCCAGCACGGCGAACATTAGGATGGTGCCCAGGTTCTCCATGAAGGGCCTCATGGGTAAGAAATAGCCGGCATCCAAGATGATCGGAGGGAGAAGATAGAGGAAGAAGAGATCGGTTTTAAGTAAGGTAGGTTTCTCGCCGAGTAACTTGATCATCCCACCCACTAGCAGGCCCACCAAAATCAGCAGACAGCTCTCTGGAACAATCGAGGACAACTTCGGGATCAGGTGAAACCCTGAAAAAGAACAAAAGGAAAAATAATTTAGGAACACAGGCAGCATCTTTGGGCTGCATTTATGTTACACACACACACAAAGAAACCGTCCCTTTGTTAAGTTGCACGAGCGGCGGGCGGTGTGCCTACATTTAAAAGCAGCACATTTTTCAAAAGAAAGCAATCCCATAATTCTGTTCACAGCATGACAGTTGTGAAACATCAGGCAACTGACATGCTGAGAAATAAAGCAATCAAGTATGACAATCAGTAGAAGCAGAAATAAAACACATTTATTTTTGTTCTATTATTAAATACTAAAATGCTTCTAACTAAATGGTCTGTTGGATGGGAAAAAAAGCCTGAAAGATCCAACTAACAAGAAAAAAAAGGATGAAAAAGAAACAAAAGAGCAGAGAAACGAGACATTGGAAGAGCGTAGGCAATAATTACACATCTGTCCGATTCTAAATACTGACATGTGAGAGGAAAACTGTGCTCGAATAAAGACCTTTACACAGATTTCTGAGTCGCACTGGTACAGTTCATGGCGTATGTGGCTAAGCAGAAAGCTTGACATGCACAAACAAGTACCCTACAATGTCCTGAGAACAGACACATGCAACATCAGCCATTTTAGCTTTTAGCTTTAGACTTCTTCATTGCTTTGTAGTGATTGTATGATTTAACAAATGTGTTGGTCATGTTTACTTGCTTTGGAAAACATCTCATTAAAATTCCGTTTTCTTTCAAGTGCAAAAAATGCTGCACATTTACACACTGAAACACACGCACACAGATGCACACAGATGCACACAGATGCACACACAGGCATACAGATGCACACACAGGCATACAGATGCACACACAGGCATACAGATGCACACACAGGCGCACACACACAGGCATACAGATGTACACACACACACACACACACACACACAGTCTCGTTTCCATAACTTGTGGGGACAATACATAGACGCATTAATTTCCTGGAGAAATTTCCCTAAACACTAGAAATTTCCCTAACACTAAACATAACCACTACTTGCCTTACTATAACCTTACCCTAACCTTAAAACATCTTCACCTTAAAATGTAATGATTTACGTATTGGGGACTTCTGGTTTGTCCCCATAAGGAATACAAGTCCCCATAATGTGACTGATTTATGTCCCCACACCATGATGAATAGCTAGACCACGCACTTACACACTGAAAAACACATACACACATATAGATTCGCACGCACACACAAATTCTCTCGCTCATACACAGATTCTCTCTCATTCACACACCAACACACACAAATTCTCTCTCTCTCACACACACAGTCTCTCTCTCTCTCACACCAACACACAAATTCTCTCTCTTACACCCACATTCTCTCTTACACACACAGATTCTTTCTCACACACAAATTCTCTCTTACACACACAGATTCTTTCTCTCTCTCTCACACACACACACACACACACACACACACACACACACACAAGACAGAAAGATAAGAAAACTAGATACACCATCAGTTCTATTTTCCTTTAATTTTATTTATTTATTTAACACTCAGTAAAATCTTGTCTGCTGCGATGATCTACAGGATTGTCCATCCAGAAATGGCTCGATATCTCAGACATCTGCCTTTAGTTACTTAACCTTAATGTTTTCTCATGTCATGTTGGTCCATTTTGTTCAGCATAAAATCGAAAAGAAATCAATACAAATCTATTTTTTTTTCTCATTTATTAGCTGCTTTCATTCATTTGATTTCTGCTGCACAAAATCTAATCGGGCTGCCAAAACGTGACACGGCTCGGCCAGATGGTTCAAGTGAAAGCGGTTGCCCTCCTTCATTCATGTTGTGTGCTCTCAATTACTATTTACATGAAGACCCCCCACAGAGCCATGGAGAGGAATTCCAAGGAATTTACTTCTCCTCTCTTCTCCCTTTAGGGTTTTGGTAAACACAAGCGGTGCAGTGCTGTCACCCGCTGTAATGGAGTGTGGTTTTCACTTCATTTATTTACTGTTGCTAATTGATAAGTATTGCATGGGCAGTGAAGTTAATCTCTGGTGTGTGCATATCGAGGAAGCAACACAAAAATAAATAAATAAACAAACAAACAAACAAACAAATAACTAAATAAATAATTCGCAATATCTGGCTTGCTACATTAATGAAATTGGCTGTTTTTATTCAGGTTTTAAAACTGCTAAGGTTCCTACTAGGGATTTGGAAATTTTGTAAAACCCGAGTTGTTTATCTATCTCAGTCGACACTAGTCGAAGGCAGGTACACCCATCGTAGGGCAAAAACCATTCACATTCACACCTAGGAGCAATCTGGGACAGCCGATTAGCATGCTGTGCATGTTTTCGGAGGAGACCCGTACCAGCACTTGAGTATACGCATACTCCACACAGAAACGCCCGGGCGTGGGACTTGAACCCAGGACCTTCTTCTTGCTGTGAGGCAGATGTGCTGACCACTATGCCCCCAAGCCGCCCCTTCATAATTTTATTTTGTAAAATCAGTTTTTATTAGGGAGCCAGAAGTTCCATTCTAAAAATAAATAAATATAATCCTGTGATATTAAATAGATTAATTATCCTAAGTGCAACATCAGTGCATCTCTATTAGTTTAGTGAAACACTGCAGTATTTGGCCAGCTGCCGAGTTCCACGAAAGACGCAGTCTGCAGAACGCCTGCCACTTTAATCCAGAGCCATTGTGAAGCCAATCCTGCTTTGTTCAAAGGGCTGGGACGCTCTCTGAACACAAAAAGGAAGAACATGTGAAATATTTAATGCTGTGTAGTGAGGCGACTGACATTCCAGAGGCGAGGAGAGGAAACTGGTCCAACATGTCATCCCCTTGGCAACACTAACACACACTGAGAAGGCTTGATTAACACCAAGTCGTTAGCAGGTCGTAAATGTCAATAGTAGAAATAAGGCTGGGGTTTTAATGAAGGGTTTCTCCAGGGGTTCTGTCACGATATGAAGTTTACATTTCACCCCAGATCCTTCGCTCAATGTAACGTGATCACGTGCTTACAGGACTGGTATTACTGTAACACCAGTGTCAAGAAAATCAAGTGTAGAGCCAAGTGATTACCAAGAGTATGAAAACACCATCACTGCTGACTAGTGTCATTACAAACAAAAATGAAAGAAAATATTGTTTGGGGAGAGGTGGTGGTGGTGGGGGGGGGGTGTTAGGATCATCTGTCCTGCAGCTATAGAACAGGGCCAACACACACGACCATTCACAATTACACCTCACACCTAGGGGCAACTTGGAAGACCCAGTAAGCTTTCAACTGTGGAAGGAAACCCGAGCCCCCAGAGGAAAGCCATGCAAGCGCAGCAATGCACATGCAAACCCCACACAGAAACGCCCAAGGTCAAAACTCAAACCCAGGATCTTGTTCCGGTGAGGCTGCCATGCAAACCACTACGCCACCATGCTGCCCAGCAGTAAGGCTAAGGAGCCCAAGCATGTTCCAGCATGATGATGCCTTTGCCAACACAAATCAAGCTCCACAAAGACCTGGTGTGCAAAGGTTGAAATGAAAGAAGTTATGTGGTCTGCACAGAACCCAGAACACTGACCTCAACCTCATGAAAAACACTGGGATAAACAGGAACTTCTTGCTCAAGCACCTGACTTTACCAACACTCCGGCAGCTGAATGAACACAAATACCCATAACATAACATGCCAGGATCTAGTGGAAATCATGCCAAGAGTCCCAGATGTCCACAAACATTCGGCATATAGAGGTTTAACATTCGACTCATTTAATGCCAGGATACATCATGACAAACAGGAGCACTCCGGAGAGCGCAAACCTTAGCCAAGTCCAGCAATCCCCATATGAACCAAAATCGTCCTCTCTCATAATGTTAAAAAATCCTTTTAAAAATTATAGAGCCTTCCTTGTCCAACGCCCCTCCTCTGGTAGAAATTTAATGAAAATCCACACGTGAATTTTGTATAATCGTGCTAACACACAGGTAAGCCGAGGCTCCAAAATAATCAGCATTGCAGATAATCTGCTTCAGTTAAACCAGAGTCTAAGTGGCTATATGCTGTATAATGAGTGCATATAGAAAATATTATCACACTGCAGTGTGGATCAAGTTGAATGCTGTACCCTTCTCCTAAGTCACCAAGTTCTCCCTTGAGTCTGTTCCAAGTGTAGATAATGGGAAAAGATACATCAGGCTCTGCAGGACAGAAACTCAGTGTGGTGCCCTGAAAAGGTAAATCTTTATATTCGTACTAAAAGTGAAGCAAAAGGAGCCTCTTCCTGGAATAGAACGTCTATGAAAGTGCATGAGAAAGGGCACAAAACTATTTCACATTTAATTAACCCTGCAGGTTTCGTCTACAGTCACTCATGCACCAAGAGTAATTCTGGCTACGCTCCAAGGGCACTGATGTGTATACACAGAGCATTCGAAGACCAGACATAGAACAATCCCTGCTCTTAGCTCAAGACTGTTGTGATTACATACACAAGGACTTTATGAGGGATTCCCTCAGAGAGAGAGAAAAAAAAAAAAAAAACGATAACTACTGAACAATGAACAGGAAATATCCCACGATCAGCAGTCCCAACGCAGTATCCTAAGCTACTAAAAGAGATCTTTGTTTTAGTACAGCAATTCGTTCAGGATTTACAATAGTGTCACTGTACATTATGCTTCACTGCAGCCTTAACAGTTGAGAGATCACGAGACGATGCCGCATTCATCTGTGGTGACAGTCATGCAATCGTTGGCACATGGATGCAGAAGGCGGTGGATAGCGCTTTCCTCAAAGTTTTCTGGCCCCTCACTGGATATTAGCAATTCTGTGCTCTGATTGGCTAATCTTCTCCTAGGACATTAGCTCATATACAGAGACCGCAATGACACCATAGAAAAATAAAAACCCAGAAATGGTTGTGACTCATAAAACAATGAAAACTAACTTTTCTGCAGGTATTCCGGTTAACTCCCACGGTCCAAACACATACACATTAGGCTAACTGGCAGCTTCAAATTGCCCCTAGGTGTGAGTGTGAATAGTTTGGCGTGTGTTGGCCCTGCAGTGTGTACGCCATCTATGCCCAGTGTTGGCTGAGATGGTCTCCAGCCTTCCTGCGACCCTAATGGGATTAAGCGGTTTGGCAAATGAATTCATGAAATAGGAAAATACAAGTTCAACACAATTTTTAAAAACGATCGTCGACCTTTTACAGGCACTTGGCAAGTCTGAGCGATTTAAAACTCATCGGCTGTGATTACGGATACAACAACAAATTCGGAAACATGTGAAAGGTTTTAGTTGATATTCTCGCCCTCTCAAAGTCAGAAGAAAGCAGAAATCCAGTTTCTCTGAAAATCTAAACCCTTTGTAGCCAATTCATAAACCAAACCTGCTTGTTGTTAAACATGGAGTTAAATCACATGCTTATTTATTTATTTGCATTTATTAATTATATTTATATTGAGGATAAACAGGACCATTGAAAGTTTAAAAATAAATAAATTAACCTTTTAGGTCATTACTATCTGTCAATTTTTCCTGATTACTAAATAATTAACCAGTATTTTACAGCAGGTACTAAAGGTATATAATAAAACTTGATAGCTATGAAGGACTATTATGGGTCACTGAATTAAAAAAATAAAATAAAAACCTGTGGTGATTCATTCATGATCAATAAAAACTGCTAAAAAGAGAAAAAGTATTTCTGTGGACAGTGTAGAGACACTGCGGCACTTTCATAAGGCACCAACTGAAAGGAAGTGTGAGGCAACCTGCGGTGAGCTGAAGTTCAAGACAATAACAATTTAAAAAAAAAAAAATAAACAAACACCTAGCATGCACACGCCCTCTGGAGTGAAGTAATCATTTCTTAAAGCTGAAACCTGGGTTAATCCATCAGGCTGCCTTTTCCTGGTTCCAGCTGGCCAACAGACCAGAAGTCCTTGATAAGGATATCAGTCAAACCATTTCTTTAGAAAGTTTCTGTTTCAGTAGATCTGGTTATTCAGCTAGTTTAGTCAGAAAAAATAAATAAATACACCAGTTTATAATAGCACGGTGTCTTTGATGTTATAACTCCCGCCATATGGCCAAATAAGTATGACGTGCTTGTTGAACGTCCCATTTAACATCCAGTCATCTGGCAAAGTTTCCACTAGATTTTGGAGAACAGGCATTGGGATTTGTGATCATTTATTAATTACCCAAGTCAGCCATTGATGTTGGGTGAGAAGGCCTGGGGTGCGTTCCAGTTGATCCTGAAGACTCGTGGAAACGTTACACATTCGGAGATGCCCTTCCTGCACAACATGGTTGTAAACAGCTCTTATTTAAATGATCAAGTCAAAATCAGACCATCTGGCATCAACGACCATGCCATGATCAAAGTCTTTGAAATCCCGCCTTCTACCCCACCACGAGGAAAAAAAAAAAAAAAACACTGCATGGAAACAGACTTACATGTTTCTTCGCACATCTGGTTAGCTGCTTTGATGAGGCTTTTTGTGCTAATATGCCCTCATATGACAATTTCACCCCTGAATGAGCACTGCGAGTTTGCAAAATGAGCACAAATCCAATTTTCTCCAGATTTTTATAAATATAAAAATGCACCTGTAATTTATGGAGGTGGCTGTCTGGAAGAAAATTGGCCAGGCGTCAGAATAAAAAGCACGAGTGTGCTCTCATCATGACGGCAGCCTGCAACCGACAAAGGCTAATCACTGGGACACCAAATTACCCATTAAGCTTCCCCTTTCACCCGAGAAAGAAGTGTGCAATTGGGCGACAAAGAAGAAAAAGAAGTCATGACTCATTGAGAGAAGACAGGCTTATCACCTCCACTGGACTGCGTCGAGGTCTTTATAAGGTGCTCGCAGTAACTGCATTGACAGAATAGGCTACAAAGCCTAGAAAACACTCGAGGGAAAGAGGGTCTCTGCAGGACTCCATTCTCTCATTCAACCTTTCAGTCAAACATTTCCTGGCTACTCTCTATACACTCCTGCCTTAGGCTAAGTACGAACCATCACAAAGGGGACGGCGTGCAGATGGGGCTTCTTGTACCATGGCGACTGGGTTAGAAGTTGTCCCTTTAGAAAATCAGGAGGAACCTGTTTTAATCAAACTTCTCAACATGCCTCAGAACCAAAAGATGGAGGTATGTTTCATGGCAGTCGATCCCTCTTAAGATGAAATGAAGCAGACAGGTTGGAAATATATCTGCTGTGCCTCCGCCGAGCTGTAACTAAAGCTGACATCAGCTGAATGTCTGAGTCAAAACAAGCACAGCATGATCAATTCAGTCATAGATCATCCGCAGACCATGAACCGTGAGGGAAGGCCGAGAGGCCTGAG
Source organism: Neosilurus mollespiculum (assembly GCA_030014195.1). Taxonomy (NCBI): domain Eukaryota; kingdom Metazoa; phylum Chordata; class Actinopteri; order Siluriformes; family Plotosidae; genus Neosilurus; species Neosilurus mollespiculum. The sequence goes on from JAQMYF010000004.1 coordinate 4,636,262, forward strand.
AGGATAGGGCGTGAGAAATTGAGAGAGGGGCTAGAGAGAAAAAGACATCCCGAGAGAGAAAGTCAGTGTGAGGCAAACAGAGTCAAAAAGCAGAGTGAGACAAACAGACAGAGAGATAGAGAAGGGAGAGTGAGAGAGGGAGGAAGTGAGAGAGAGTGAGAGAGAGAGAGAGAGAGAGAGTTAGGAAATGAGACAGACAAAGAGACAGACAGATTGAGAGACAGAGAGAGAGAATAAGTGCGAGACAAAGAGACAAGAAGCAGAGTGAGACAAACAGCTAGAGAAGGGGGAGTGAGAGGGGGAAGTAGGAGGGAGCGAGAGAGAGAGAGAGAGAGAGAGAGAGAGAGAAAGTTAGCGCAAGACAGACAATTGCAGGAAATGAGAGACAGCGAGAGAGACAAGAAGAGAGAGACAGAAAATCAGTGTGAGACAGCAGAGAGTAAGACAGACAGATCCAGAGATAAAGACAGAAAGGAAGAAGAGAGAGCAACAGACAGATATCAATATGAAAAAAAAAAAAAAAGACGGTGAGGGGAACAACAACAGAGGTAAATAGAGCGAGAGACAAAGTGTGAAGGAAAAACAGAGAGAAAATAAAAGCCAGACAAAAAGTGAAAAGGAAGACAGAGACATACAGACACAGGGACGTAGATAGACAGATGATTATGACTGGAGAGCTGGCACTGTCAGAATGTAACAGAGAGAGAGAGAGAGAGAAAGAGAGTGAGAGAGAGAGCGCAGATAAATGAAAGCAAGGTCTATTAAATTAAGTGAACAGGTTTCTGGGAGTAACAGCGCTGGGGAAAATCAAAGCTGCCTGTTTTCCATCTCCACTTGGGCTCCGGTGTTTTTTTTGTTTGTTTTTCCCTACACACAATTACCTGTTCCTTCACGCAACCTTCGAAATCATAGCTAGTCCCTGATGTCCAGGAAAACAATTCATTAAAAATGGATTAGTGTTTGAAATGCCAAACTCTATAAGGCTGGGCAGAGGACAGACGATACCTTTATTATGTTCTATAAGCTCGTACAATTAGAGGCTTACTCCCATGTGCTGGCATGTACGAAGAAATGAGATAATGAACTGTATATCAGGATAACAGATTAATATATATATAAGATCTTGAGTCAATTTTTCGTAGAACAGTGCTTGATACATCGAAGTAGAGCTAAATATACTGTATGTGGGAAAAAATACCAATACTACAATTTCATCCCAACAAGCCTGTTTCGTGGTTGCCCCCTCATCAGGGGATTTATTAAATCTTTGCAACAAGGCATTGTGCTTAATCTAATTGTTTATTTTTGGGCACTGAGTCAAAATAGAATAGGGTTAGGGCTATATTTGGATACATGTACTAGGCGGTGAAGTGGTTAGCACTTCCACAAGCAAGAGAGTCCTGGGCTCGGCGAGAACATTTGTATGGAGTTTGCATGTTCTCCCAGTGCTTGCATGGGTTTCCTCCGGGTACTCCGATTTCCTTCCACAGTCCAAAGACATGCATATTAGGCTAAATAGCTGTTCCAAATTGCCACAGATGTGAGCATGAATGTTTGTGCGTGTTGGCCCTGCGATGGTCTGGCGAGCAGGTCAGGGTGTACCCCGAATTCACCTAGTGGTGGCTGAGATAGGATTCAGCCTCCTTGCAAGCCTAATAGGATTAAGTGGCTCGGAAAATGAGTGAGTAGAGTGCACTCGAAGTTTATCAAGTAACAACGTCAAAAGTGCCGGAATATTTATTTTCCCAGGATTTAAACAATGGAAGCTTTTCATATCCTCGAAATTGATCATTGAAAAAATTCAATACAAAAAAAAAAAAAAGTTTAGATGTAAAATAACACTTCATTGTGAAGACACCGCCTTGTAGCCGCTACCTTTGTGTCCCGTCAGACAAGGCGTGGTGTTTAAGGACAAAATCACCTATTCAATAATACATGACGATGACAAAAGGTAGGGATTTTCCACACGGAGATTAGCAGATCTTGTGTAACACAGTCCAAGATGTGTTGTGCTCAGAAAAATGACCTTACAGGTATTTCGAATCAGGGTACCTGATCTAACCTTTTCACAGCTCATGACACAGCGTGTTTTAGCTCAACAAAAATTACAAATATGTTATTCGCACACATCTTCCACAGTCATAGTGAATGTACAGTCTTCTTTTTAAAAGAACTAGCACTTACACCACTTTCGAAAGCAAGAAGCTAGAAAATACCACATGATAGACATATACTTAGGCCAATCTTATTTGTTGCTTGTTTCATGGAACCGCCATTGTTTACATGCATGACATCGCGATTACAAAAAAAAAACAAAAAAAAAAACGTCTTTTTTTTGCAATTTTTTTTTTTTATTCCTGCCGGTCGTAGCTTGCTGAGTGCACAATGGATTTTAGAACTGAAGATTTTTGCGCCAAGCCGCTCCTTTTGTCGCCCTCTTAGAGCAGCTACTGTAAATACATCATGTGCATCTGCGCATGCATACATGCCCGGCGGCCTCGGGCACGTACCAAAGTCTGCCAGATGTTAAAATGAAATTTTTTCTCTGTCTCCTGTCTTGGGTTTACATAGAGACCCGCCATAAAAGGAATTAAAAAAAAAAAAAAAAAAAAAAAATGAATGGCCTTAAAAACCCGACTGGAGCTCTTAATGTTTGCCGAGCGCACAGAACCTGCTCTGTGGTGAAGCAGCGTCTCGTTATCAGGATCATCGGCGGCCTGCAGGCCTATGGTAAACAGCTCTGATGGGGGAAAGTAAACTCATTGTGCTCATGCAGTGGAACATTATTTTGAAGCTCCACACAGACAACAGCCTGCATACAAAACACAGTACCTGCTCATATAAACATTCATCAGTACAACCCTGTCAGTGTAAAAGTCCAATTCTAAAAAATCAGCAGTGGCTTGACAGACAATAAAACAGAAAGATAAGATGCAAGCTGTTCTCTAGGACTACCTGAGTTAACAGTTTTTCAGTGTGAAAGAAGTTAAATTTGTGTATGGAAATGGCCACCTCGCCTAGGCACCACCTGGGCACACATCACTCATTTGCTGAGCCGCTTAATCCTACTAGGGTCACGGGGAAGTTGGCCTCAACTGTCCCTGAACACCTCGCCAGATCTTCGCAGGGCCAACACATACAAACATTCACACTCGCACCTAATGTCAATTTGGAACAGCCAATTAGCCTAATGTGCATGCCTTTAAACTGTTGGAGGAAACCGGAGTACCTAGAAGAAACCCACTCTAACATATAGAGAACATGCAAACTCCACACAAAATCGAACCCAGGACGCTCTTTCTGTGTTGGCGGACGTGCTAACCTGTACACCACTGTGCCACCCAGGACTTAGGCATGTCTTCTGAAATTAACACACTTGTGTGGGGCAACACCATCGCAAACAGTAGTCAGTAGTGTACACAAATCTCCTTCTTACATGTTTATTCTTGAGCGTTACAGTGTACCATTACTAATCGGTTTTCCTTATAAATAAATAAATATATATATATTTTAAAAGTTAGTGTTTGAATTTGAAAATTTTCCAGATGGACCACTTTGGCTTTAGCTCTTATATGTCATCAACTTAAACCCTCCAGATGTACAGAAGATCCACAAATATCACAAACAATGCCAGTCAAGTAGCTGCTGCTCACATGGTGCAAGAAAAACGTATCAGCACCCTAACACTGTGCTAACACCGAGAGCTATGCAAATCCCACTGTTTATAAGCGTTACTACCTTTAGTCCACTCATTTCCTGTTGAGCAACTTTTACGAAATCTTCACAAACAATAGACATACACACACACTACAATCTACAGAATTTGTCTTCCCACTAAATAAAAATTCAGCCGGAAAAAGTTTGCGTATAACATGTCACTGTAATTTAAATCTACCAACAAGTGTTTTAATGAGTCCAAAACAATGACCTCTGACACCTCAAAATGTTCGACAGTTATGTAAACAGGATTCACTGCCACCAACCCAAAATTGATTATTATTTTTTTTTTATGCCTACACTTCCCAATTATTTAACAAAACAAGACCTGATAGCAATCAGGGATTATAAAATTGAGAAATACATCATTTTTTACAATTTTATTAGGATTATACAAGACCACACCTGCTTTGTTGGCTGTATCAATCATTGGCTAAACACAAACTGACAGCAACAATTCTTCAAAATTACTGGACAGCATCACAGAACACCACAAACATTCACTCACAACTAGCATCAATTTGAATTAGCCTGTTAGCATAACGTGCATGTCTTTGGACTGTGGGAGGGAATCGGACTATGCAGAGAAAACCCACACAAGCGCCACACAGAAACGCCCAGAGCCGGGGAATAGAACCCGGGACCTTCTTGCTGTGAGGCGAACGTGCTAGCCACTGCGCCAGCATGCCACCCCCTGAAGACTCTTTCAGTGGCAGAAAATTTAAAAACACTGTTTTAAGCTTTGACACCGGAAACCTAAATGAATAAATAAATGTGGGACCTCAATTCAAATACTACTAGTGACAATGGATGAAGAACAAATGCACGACGATACAAAACTAATCAACCTTTTTTTCTGTAGTTGAAAGAAAACCTTTGGACCAATCAGAATTGAGCACTCCTCAGCACTCTGATGTAACCATGTGCAACATCCTCTTTTTCTTTGCGTAATCCCCTCACTTCCTGTCAACCATGAGGCCCCCCCCCCAATGTGCTTCACGTTGTTTCTACGAATACACAGCAACTTCCTCTTGCTCACGGCAATCAACACGAGACAGAATCACAGCATTATAAAACAAACATGACAGAGGAATGATAGAACTCGTGTGTTTAAATGCCCTTAGGTGTCTGAAGGCGCGGGGGGGTGGGGGGGGGGGGGTGGTGGATAAATACATACATCAGGAAATGTTTGTTTGTTTATTTAGTTATTTAACAGCATCCTTTAATAAGTCTTTCACTCTCCCTCTGATCTAGAGGCCCAAAAGCAACATAATTCTCAGAGCGCCGAATCAAATCAGCCACTGGGTCAGGAAAGACAGCATGTACATAGACATGATGGAATATCCCGTATTGTCTTGTCCCTAGACCTCAGGTGTTAAATCAGCCCATGAATCAATCTGGCTGCAAGACAAACTGATCCGAGTTAGTACAGATGGCACGAACTCCAAACAAATCCTGTGGAGGAAATCTAGCCTGAAATACAGAAGCATAAAAAGGAGGATGAGGAGAGAAATATGGACTGGATTATTCAATTCAGCAACATCCACCGAGCCTGACGCACAAATCATATATACTATATACTACACGGGAACATAAGCAAAGCAAAAAAGCGCACTAAAAGAAAATTCAGGACAGAGACGTGCTGGGAACAGATAGTGAACACAACGCTATTACAATCTAATGCGCTACATTTGCCATCGAGCATGAGCTGCGACTGGTGTGTCACACAAGATAGATTTGGTTACTATAGCTTATTGCTAGTTGTAATATCCCGATGATGTCATGAGGAATGTTAATGACATCACATAAAATTTGTAGCAAAACATAATCTAGAATAACTGAACATGAGACGTAGGCGGGGCGTAGTGGTTAGCACGTGCGCCTCACAGCAAGAAATTTCTGGCCCCTGGATGAGGGCTCTCCTGTGTGGATGTTCTCCCCACGCTTTCCTCTGGGTACTCCGGTTTCCTCCGGCAATCCAAGAGCAGACACATTAAGCAAACTGCCTGTTCCAAATTGCCCCTAGGTGGGGATGGTAGCATTTGTTGCCCTGCCAAGGTCTGGAGAGCTGTTCAGGGTGTGTTCCACCTTCGCCCGGTGTCGGCTGACATAGGCACCAGCCGCTCTGCGATCCTAACAGTAGGATTACCGACCAAATCTACAGTTCATTACTTTTGAAAGTAAGAGCATGTTTGTTAAATTTAGTGCAACCAATCCAAAGAAAATCAATTCTGAGGGAAATCAACGGTAAACTTGTGTAATTTGAAATTAATGCACAAAACACATTTATTCACCCATCAAAGTCATATTTATAGGTTGTTTTGCAGTAATAAATCTTTGATGACACACACATTACAAACTGAGGAATGTATCCCTGGCAAAAATTCGAAAAACAATACGTGTGTCATTTGTTTTGACGAATTGCTGCATCTCGCAATGAACCTTTGCATCCCTGGGCTCATTTTGCGGGGACACGCAACATATATTCATATATGGAGATGCAAAAAGGCCACGCTGATATTCTATTCACGTTCTTAACACAACAAAATAAAATAATGTCATATATTATTTATGGAAGGTGAGGTGAGGCGGACGTTGCCAAATAGCGTGAACGTATAGTTTCACGTATTTTAAAGGTCTGGTGAGCTCTGCGCACTCAGTGCAGATGTTAGTGCTTTATAGATAAACAGCATAAGTTCAAAGTTTTAATAAATACTATCCAGTTGAACAAGAAAAACAAAATATTTCAGGTTTATTTTTCTATTTTAAAGTGTGAACATGACGGGCCGCCTGCTCCAAGTGACCGGGACAAACCGCAACTGTCTGTCATTTTAAGTCAAGCGATATCCACTTGGGATAATGTTTTTTTTTTTTTTTTTCTTTAAATCCCCTAATCATGAACCAATCAGATTGCACCATTACCATATAGTACATTCTAATTCCACTTGTATTTCTATATTTCTGATACTAAGGTGCATTTCAGATATCGATCAATCCGAACATCTTACAGGAATAAGAGCAAGCTGTGTGCTCCAGATAACAAGCATTTATAAATAATTAATTAATACTGAATTATTTATGCAACCCTTACCATGGCTTGATTTAATTTTGAAACATGACAAGTAAGGATGAGATTAAAGCTAACACCACACCTGAAGAATCAGCACACTTTATTTCATTCTCAAAAACAGAAATATTTTAGAAGGGGTTTTGGTGTGAGTGAAAAGTACAACAGGGTGCAGCCTGGCGTACGGTCAGGTGTTTCTACAGGTATACACTACCGTTTAATTAACCAGCCTTATCAGGGCAGTGTCTGCACTATAGGAGAAAGGAGTGGAATGGACTTCAGGTCGCTTGCAGTGCAGGTTAATCACCACAAGACAAACAAAGGGCTGCTGAGTCACGACAGCTCAAACTCCTCCGGTGTGTGATATTAATGAGCCCGTCAGACTGGTTGGGTTTTTATTTGAATTACTTTTAGTGGCTCGAGGAACCTTTCTCAGCACAACTCAAACAGAACGGCACTGTTAAAACCTATACGTTGCAAATCAAGCATGGGGCAAACAGAGGGTTATTGCCAAGTTTCCTGGAAAGCTATTGTGGGCTGGCAAACACAGCAAGCAATGACAAGGCTACTGGTGTCCTTTTTAGGTCAGCTTAAGATGAGGAGCATTTACAGAACTGAGCAGTGCACAACACAAAGCAGCTACTATGTGGAAAAAAACTTGGAGGTGATGCAAATAAAATCTGTTAACACACATATTTCTACTCCGACTGTCCCAAAAAGCTCTTCTCCAGCACTTGTTCTCCATGCATAATAAAATGAACCATACTTTTAAAAACAAGTGGGAGTTCATATGTACAAAATCAGCAATGCTTGCTGGGAAGGAGGGCCGGCACGGTGGCATATTGGTTGGCACGTCCGCCTAATGGCAAGAAGGTCCTAGGTCTGAGGTCTGTTCTCAGGCGTTTCTGTGACAAGTTTGCATGTTCTCCCCGTGCTTGTGTGGGTTCCCTCTGGGTATGAATGGTTGGGCGTATGATGGTCAGGTGAACTGATCAGGGTGTACCCTGCAATCAGACAGGCCTCTCCACAACCATAAAAGTAGGATTAAGCGATCCGGCAAATGAGTGAGTGAGTAAGTGAGTGCTGGGAAGGAATACTCCTTCTCCCCTGTTAATCACAGCAACGCTAGACAATCTGTGGGTCAGGCTGTGAACTCATGCATGTAGAACAGGGTAGATAGCGCTTTCCTCCTGAGTATTTTCCACAGCCTTATGATGCAAAACAAACAAGTGGCAAATGATCCAAAAGCTGCCACCATTGCATAAACATATATTTTTTTAAATTCTAAAAGAGAGGAAAAAAAAAAAAAAAAGAAGAGTTGGAGCAGGATATGGCGTAGATGCGTGAGGCGGGGAATGGTTCAAAAGACTTAATCAGCCTACAGAAACCAAACGAGGTTTTATCGACTCCCACTCAAAGGTTCTGGATAGGAGAGATGAGCCTGCTTCACCTCTGATTTGAAGGTGTGGGTTTGTTTGTTTTTTTCCCCCCATGATGTAGAGAGGAACCAACTGGTTGCCTCTACATCAGCATTGACCCTGCAAGTTTCAGGATACAGATTTTCATTTTAAAAAGTGGCAATTCTGTCAATATTACCACCAGCAGTGATGGAATTTATAACAGTACACTCACGTTTAGTTTACAGCTATGTCTGTGGCTAAGAATGCTTTAAGAAGTTTTATCAGCCTCTGCAACACAGTAAATAAGATTCCTCCATCCGGGCGGAATTCGGTTTCAGACCAGAGTACGCATGCATGCACTTGCAAATCAGCCAGACATAGGAAAATTTCAATCTTGAAGAGCTATTAACAGAACCTTATACCAGTTGAGCTTGTATAAACACACCCATCTTCCAAGGAAAAACTTATTAGTGCTCATGGCATGACCATTTACGAACTTCCTCAGCTTCCCTGTCAGTCACACACTCATTAAAAAGAGAAATTGTTATTAACATTACAATCGAAACGAATTTATTTACACAAGACTCCAAATGACATTCACCCCATTAGATCAGCGCATGTTAAACATGATCAAGGTGCAATCCAGACATTAAGTTTTTTGAATAGGTCTACAATAATCAAGGCTTTATAAAAACACTTGTTGTTATTAGCTGACTAACTGTTTGCATTTGACAATTATTAAATAACAATGGCATAGCTCTCATGATAGCGGTGAAATATTTTAAATTACAGTTTAAATCGGGAGGGAAATAAATATTGTCAATATTTATTAATAATTATAATAATAATAAATCTATAATAAATAAATGAATTAATATTTAATAGCATCATTAAACATAAGAAAATGTTTATGAAAGCTAAGACTATAACACACACCTTTATTAAATGGTGACATCACGTGTCATGGGGCAATAAATCACGTATGTACCAGGGCGTATCTGACTAGCAAGTTAGCCGTTAGCTAGTTGCACTGTGTCCTGTAAGCAGTAACAGCTTCCAGAGAAGCATTCATCATTTTCATTTAAATAAAACGTACACAGGGATAAATATCCTAAAGGATAAAGAGTTCCACGAAGTACTCACTGCTTGTCAGACCTCGCTCGGTCTGTACAGAGAAATTCCAGTCCTTGGTCTCTTTACCAAGCCTTTCAAAGGCTAAAGATATCAGGCTAGGATTCCTCAGAGGTTGACAAGTATAAATAACGTTAAGCAATCAAATGTTTTTGCATTCTCGTAGGCAGGTCTGGTGAAAAAAGCAGCTGGCCAGTAAACCTCATGGGTGGACCCGTGCATGCACACTGGCTTTGGGCCAGAGGACATCAGAAGCACTGAAGACCACAGAGGATCAGAGATGAACTGCAAAAAAAAAAAAAAACCCAGGAGAACTGAAACGGGTGTGACTGAAAGTGCACTGTTAATCCGACTCTGCCTCAGATTCAGTCTGGAGCTCTTCCTTGCTTTAACAGGTGCAGTGTACACTGCTTTGTCATCGTCTCCATATCTATTGCTGATGGATAGGGATATCGATCTATGTGGGGTATAAATATATAGATAGACCGATAAGGAGTCCGGTGTAGCTGTCACGTTTACACACTGACTCTTGCTAAAATACAGCAGATAAAACTATTTTAAACAGCTTGAGGCTTTGATGCATACAACACACACACACACACACACACACACACACACACACACACACACACACACACTCCCTATTCTGTGAACACACAACCTCATGAAGAGTTCTCATCCTCATTTTAGTTACCCAAAAGCAAACAAGACACACACTAGCTCAAACACGTATCCTAATTTGTTTTGCAGTCAACATTGGCGCTCTTAATGAACGACTCACATTTACTTTCTCTGAAAAGGTTGTATTATAACCTGATTATAACCCAGCAGTACACACATCGATCATACAAATACAAGACCACACACCCTTCCTAAATTTTCCTGTACAGTTGAAATGTGCACAATCCAAACGTGTCCAATCCTCTTCAGAGTAAAACACTAAAACAAACATTTTTACATTACATTGTTTGATGTAATCCGTACATTAAAGTCACGGCAGATGTGTTTCCTATTTATTTTTACACTTGGGTAAATTCAGGATTTCTCTTCCGGTTAACCTCAAGGTCAGTTAACGCACACCACAAAGGACTGGGACACACGTAGGTCATGGATATGACATTTTTAACACCAAGCTCGTCCTTGATTATTCCAACACCACGAGGGTTGCTCTTTCACAGACTTACAGCAGGCACCAAAAAAAGGGGACACTGCATTTTAAACATGTTCTAGGTTCAAATATAACTATGATTCATTAGACTCGTAAACATGCTGCATTAATGATTAATATCACAGATTGAAGCCAAAAATTGGTCTTAACAAAATAAATAAACAAATATATATATATATCTCTCTCTCTCTCTCTCTCTCTCTCTCTCTCTCTCACTCATTTGCTGAAACGCTTATATCAATTAGGGTCTTGGAATGGCTGAGCCCATCTCAGCCCTACACTGAACACCTTGAACTGCTTGCCAGACCACTGCAGGGCAAACACACCCATTCATACTCACAACTAGGGGCAAACCTGAACAGCAAATTACCCTAATGTGCATGTCTTTGGACTGTGGGAGGAAAAAGGGGTAGTCAGAGGAAACCTTTATGAGCATGAGGAGAACATGTAAACTCCACGTAGAAATGCCCTCACCAAGCCTGGGACGGTTTCCTCAAAAGAGAGATTACACTTCACATTCTCAGTAAAGAGACAAGCTACTTTTTGACAGAGAGAGAGAGCTGGTGAATGAGTGATTGTTCATTGCAGCTCGAACAGAGAGCAACATTAACGTGAACCATAAACCTTTTAAACTTGAGACGTTTCGTATTTTAATACACTGACCCTTGCAATCATCGGCAAATTGTTGTGGTATAAATGGAACAACACACTCCATCCTGTTGGTATATAAAAAAATAATGACCTTTGGAGAGGTCATGGCACTCTGGTGATGCATCTTGTAGCATAGATCTAAGAAATAATGAAAAATAACGACACGGTTATTACTGAGAAATAAACCCAGACAGGATGCTGGGGGACTCCGACTCGAAGACTCCACTCTAATCTTGGAGCTCAATCGCGGCACAGAAAAATGTATACATTATTTTCTGCTAAGCTAACACGATGCACAGTAACGGGCCGCTATGCACAGCAATGATCTGTTATAGAAAAACAACGAACGTTAGCATGCTGTAAGTGACCAATCAGAATTAAGCATTCAACACAGCCATGTAGTGATTTCCTATATGTAAGAATGTAGCGGTTAGCACGTCCGCTTAACAGAAAGAACATCCTGGGTTCGAGTGCCTAGCTCATTTCTGTGTGGAGCTGGCATGTTCTCCCTGTGCTTGAATGGGTATTCACCGGGTACTCCCACCGTCCAAAGACTTGGCTGTTCCAAATTACCCCTCGGTATTAGTGTGAACTATTGTGACCCCAACGACAGCTGGGCGAGCTGTTCAGGGTGTAACCCTGCCTTCTTCGCCCAGAGTCAGCTGAGATAGGCTCCAGCCTCCCTGTGACTTCAAAATGATTAAGCTGTTTGGCGAGTGAGTGTGTGAGAGTGTCATGTTGTTGTCATTCATTGTTGTTGTTGTTTTTTTTTAAAACAGCAATTGCAGACATTACTAGCTCATTATCGGCACTCTTCGGTCTGGGGTCCACTGCTTTGGCTTACAGACCAATTGCGTTATTCCGAGAGATTGGCGTCACAGTGGCGTAGTGGCTGGCACGTCCGCATCACAGCGAGAAGGTCCCGGGTTGGAGTCCCGGGCTCGGTGAGGGGAGGTTCTGTGTGGAGTTTGCCTGGGTTTACTCAGAGTACTCCGGTTTCCTCCCACATTCCAAAATCATGCACATTAGGCTGTTTTATTGCCCGTTTTTGGGGATAAATGTGAGTGAGATGGCCTTCAAATGGTCTGGCGAACCGTTTAAGGTGTCACCCGCCTTTACACAGGGAATGAACGAAGCAATGAACAAACGGCGTTGTGTTGGTGTGTGTGTCGTGTTTCATGTAGGTTTCCTCCAGATTTACTGAAGAGAGAGAGAGAGAGAGAGAGAGAGAGAGAGAGAGAGAGAGAGAGAGAGAGAGCTACCTCACATCAGGTGTTCTCTGGATTCACCATGATGAGGATGCTGGGTAAAATGCAAACAGTCTTAGGACTTTTGCAGGAACATCAGGCTAGCAGACTGACTGACAAACAGAACTCACCCAGTTTCATCGTAGAGGCCAGCAAGATCCACAGGAACACGGCGAAGGGTTCTTGGACGTGCTTATAATCGAAATCCAACACGGGAAAAGTCTTCTTGGTGACATTGTGATGCTCTTCGGGTCCTGAGCGCTTGCGTTCGCTGCTCGGTGAGGAACTGGCGAGCACCGTCATCCCGGACACCACCACCATCATCAGCACTACATTCATCCTTATGGTCCGGTCCACTGGTGACGCCATGGTGGGGATGATGGAGTGCGTTTACAACCTGACGTGAGCTTCAAGAAAATATACACGGCAGCATCTTCAGGGAAGTCACCTCCGCCCCCCTTCCCGGGGCTGGCTAAAATCTCCTATTTTGGGTTCGATAAGGAAGGTTTTACTTCCTAGTTTCCGAATACTGCTCACTACAGCGAGCTAGCTAGCGCGGTATGCTAGCACACCCGTAATTGTGACAGTTGGTCAGTTAGCAACGGCTAACATCCTGAGGGGAAATTTCGGGAAGAAAATGCTAACGCTAACCTCTTTCATTTGGGAAAGGAAGACTCGGAATGACAGCGGGACACGAAGTTCTGTCGTTCTGTCGTGCCCCCCCCCCTCTCTCTCTCTCTCTCACTCACACTCTTTTTCCCCCTCTTTCTGAAAAAGAAAGGACGTGTACAAAGTCAGCGTCCCGAGCTCTCCAGCGCGCGAGCCGGGTTTGAATTTAGCGCGTGACTCTATGGAATTCTCCGCGAGACCCCAAGACACTCTCTCTCTCTCTCTCTCTCTCTCTCTCTCTTCGCGCGCTCTGCACTCTTCCTTAAGAAACGGATTGTTCGTGGTGATGGTGATGGTGAGGGAGTCTCCGTTCCTTCTTCCGTCCGGGTGCCACTGCGGGGACGTTTAGAATCGCCTCACACCCACACCCGCACTCGCACTCGCACGCGCACGCTCAGCAGCAGCTCGTGCAGGCAGAAGGCGGCTGCTGCAGGTTAAATAGCAGCTCGAAGGACACGCCCACTGGGATAAACGAGACGAACGAGTGGCCTGTAATTCCGGAACCACAGCGACCCCTAGTGGCGCGGAGGCACCTGAGTCGGCGACCTAATGGAGTTGAAGCCCACCTCCAGCCCCCACCGTCCTCCACTTCCCCCTCCACTTTATCAAATTTTTCAAAATTGCACCGCCATTCGTTCGTGCCGGGTTTGTTCTGGTTCGTGGCGTGAAAACTTTCGTTGGTGCCAATAAGGTGCTTAAGTAATTATAAAATGCATTGTCTGGCCTGTGACGTCACTCAGCAATCACCCCCTCCACACACACACACACACACACCACGTCCAAATCTCACCAAAGTCTCAGAAATGATTTTGCTTTTATGATTTCAGTGTTTCATTCCTTACCCGTGACGTCACCAAGGGTGTGGGTGGAGGGGGGGGTGATAAAACGTGGATGACTTTAAAATCATAATTGCAAAATCATTTCTTTCAACAGGACCATTCAACACAAATGACCACCTTTTTTTGGGGGGGGGGGGTCTTGTGACGTCACAGGCCAGAAAATACGTTTTATCATCACTTAAACACCTTAATGGCTTAAACACACATGTTTACCGCACACACCCGGCACGAGCGATTCCCCATTTTTCTCCCTAATTTAGTCGTTTTCAATTCCCACCCATCAACTTTTGCCTTATCCATCACACGACCACCACCGACCAGGGAGGGGCGCAAGCAAGCATGTGACCTCCGTGACATGCGATGCTGCCGCCCGCCTCTTTTCGAACTGTTGCGCATGCGTATTTGGGGCGGCCTAACACACTCGGAGGGAAAGCGCTATCCGCCCCCTCGTATGAATGAGCTCACAGACGCCCACGATTAGCTGGTGATCACTGTGAGTGACACTGTGAGTGAAGTGAGCATATGCCATCCCTCCCTTACATGAGAGCTCGGCCTCCCTCAGACCCCCATTGTGGCATCAACCCGGATTTGAACTTGCGATGTCCGGGTTCATAGTCGTGCACCTTGTCAATACGCCACTCGGGAGCCTTGAGTCGGGGATCCAACCTCACAGAGATCGCTTGCGTCCCCCCAGACATAATTAAAAAAGTCTCTCCACCAGCTCTTCAGGGTGTACCCCGCCCCAACCCTCTCCCCAGTGTCGGCTGAGATAGGGCTCGGGTCTCCCTGCGACCCTAGAAGGATCGATGATACGATTACTGAGCCCAAGGTTGAGGGTTCAAGCCCCGCTATCAACGTGCTGTCACTGCTGTCCCATCGGCTGAGATGGGCACCAGCCTCCCTGCGACCCTAATTAGGATTAAGCGGTTCAGAAAATGAATGATTTAGATTCTACATGAGGCTTTATTGTTCTGTCAGTCATCTACGTCACGTGCAGGGTGTCGCACGTGTTCACTTAATCACTCACTCACTCCTTTGCCAAACAGGAGGTCCTGGGTTCAAGTCCCAAGGGGGGTTTCTTTGTGGAGTTTGCATGTTCTCCCTACTTGTGAGGGTTTTTGCCCCGTTTCCTCCTACAGTCCAAAGACGACATGCAAAGCCAGGTTACCCTGAGGTGTGAGAAGGATTGGTTTGGTGTGTGTGTGTGTGTGTGTGTGTGTGTCCAATTCAGTTAAAAATATCTGCCCCATACCTTCTTCCGTCTGTTTTAACACACAACTATTCACATTCACACCTAGGGGCAATCTGGAACAGCCAGTTAGCCTAATGTGCATTTCTTTGGACTGTAGGAGGAAACCGGAGTACCCAGAAAAAACCCACGCAAGCACGGGAACAACATGCAAACTCCGCACAGAAACGCCCCCGCCAAGCCCGGGACTCGAACCCAGGACCTTCTTGCTGTGAGGTGCACGTGCTAACCATTATGTCACTGTGCAGCCCATTCTCTAGTTTTGGTCTCATATTCTTTCAAGCAAGAGGGCCAGGTTCGCAAGTTTAAATCCGGATTGATGCCACAGCCATCCGTGACCGGGAGTCCATGGGAGCTAATTGGACGAGCTCTCATGGGAGGGAGGGATGGCATACGCTCACTTCCCTGTCGCTCACAGGGATCACCAGCCAATCATGGGCGTCTGTGAGCTCATTCGTACGAGGGGGCGGATAGCGCTTTCCCTTCGAGTGTGTTAGGCCGCCCCCAAATACGCATGCGCAGCGGTTTGAAAAAAGGCGGGCGGCAGCATTGCAGGTCACGGAGGGGGCATGTGCATGCTTACGCCCTTCCCTGGTTGGTGGTGGTCGTGTGATAGGGAAGGCAATACACGACTAAATTAGGGAGAAAAATCAGGGGGCAAAAAAGGGGGCCAAGGTTATACACCTAAAGAATATGCCTAAAGCGTGACAGACATACAGATGGACGGACGGACGGACGCAACCTGGTCCTATAGCTCCCGAAGTAATGAGACAGGATTGACTGAGTATTACATCTCCACTCTCCTTATAAACACTTTCATTGACGGAACAACTCCGTCCCCTCTTTAATCCTTCAGCCCTCACCCACCCAAGGTCACTAAAGACTACTCGAAATCTGCAATGCAGCTTGGCCCTCAGCCATGAATTCACAGAGACACATTCTCTGTCTTTTCTTTCCAAAGTTCAGCTGCTATTTTAAGCTACTGTCTATCCTGAAAGCAATATAGTGAGCAATATCAGGGTGACCTAAGGTGCTACAAATATATAATAGGGGAGTAAAATGGTTCAGTCTTTGCACTAAGCGCATGCTCGGTTATCTGTCGGCTTCACATAACCATCCAAGTATTCAACCGCACAGTCCGTTTCAGACGTGGAGCTTCTGTTTTTAATTGCCGAACGAAGCGATCTTCGATCTTTGCCAGGGACAAACCACTACTGCAGGGTTGTTCAGCCAAAGTTTATGTAGCTGTTTGTGTTGATTATACGTGTCCTGGAATACACACAGCTGTGATCTCAACATGGAGTGATGCTAGCAATGCAATGTCAGACCACAGACGGTTCCAAACAAGAGACAAACAAATCTGTCATTTGTCTGTACTACTAAGTACCGGTATTTGGTAGCTATATATAGACCTTGGAATACACACACTACTGTAGGTCAATTCTTTGGCTATGAGGTTTAATGTGATATAATTTACTCATTAGCATTAACGTTTACTAATCAGGGAGGGGGGGTGGGGGGGGGGGGGGGCTGGTGCCCATCTCGGCCGACTCTGGGCGAGGGCCGGGTACACCCTGGACAGCTCGCCAGGCCATCGCAGGGCAACACACAAATCCATCCATTCACACACGCACTCACCCCTAGGGGCGAACATGCAAACTCACACGGAAACGTCCCGAGCCTGGGAATCGAACCCAGGCCTTCCTGTTGTGAGGCGGACGTGTTAACCACTGCGCCACCGTGCAGCCATAATGTGATATCAGTTTAGATTAAAAAAAAATATTTTCATTGTTTAAGTATATACTACATAGGGACAGGGTGGCACACTGGTGTAGTGGGTATGACATCTGTTCACAGCAAGAAGGTCCTGGGTTCAAGTCCTAGGCTCGGCGTGGCGTTTCTGTGTGGAGTTTGCATGTTCTCCCCATGCTTGCAAGGGTTTCCTCCAGATACTCCGGTTTCCTTCTACAGTCCAAAAACATGCACAGTAGGCTTACTGGCTGTTCCAGATTGCCCCTAGGTGTGAGTGTGAATGGTTGTGTCAGTTCTCTTGGCCCTGCAATGGTCTGGTGAGCTGTTCAGGGTGTACCCCGCCTTCGGCAAGTGTTGGCTAAGATAGGCTCCAGCCTTTCCTCATGACCTAGGATTAAGAGGTTTGGCAAATGAGTAAGTGAGTATACAGGAACAGGGAGGCACGGTGGCATAGTGGTTAGATGTCCGCCTCACAGCAAGAGGGTACTGGGTTCTAGACTCAGCGAGTCTAGTATGCATGTTCTCCCGGTGCTTGCTCGGGTTTCATCCACAGCCCACATTATGCTAATCGCTTGTTCCAGATGTGCCCCTAGGTGTGAGTGTGAATGCGAATGGTTGTGTGTCAGTGTTGGGCCTGTGATTCACTGGCGAGCTGTCCAGGCTGAGATAGGCTCCAGCCCCTGTGCGACCCTGGCAGGATTAGAGTGTCCAGCAGACATATGGATGGATACACATGACCAGCGAGCGAGTGCTTCAACATCCAGAAGCCTGTAATTACACCTGCTGTGCTTCAAATATATGACGCAAGGGCAGAATGATCGTAGGTTGCGTTTCAAATTCATGGCATGTTTAGAACCCATGACCGCCATGTTTGGGTTTTTCTTTACAATGATGGTTTAGATGTGAGAAGGCTAAACTAAACCTTCAATCGTGAATGCGGTTAGCCCTTTCAGTAGACACATGCAGTTAACCTAAGCCATGCAGACATGATGCATTTTCAGTCAGATAATACTGATTAGGATGGTTTGGGTTTAACCACTAGCTTCTGTAACAACTTCCAAATGCTATTAAAAACTCATGAGCAGCACCGCTTGGTGTTTAAGGTGCTGGCTTACTGATCCGAAGGTCGGGGGTTCAAGCACCACTATCGCTCCCTAGTGCAGCTAACTGGGTTATCGAAGGCCAGCCATGTCTCTCACTGTCAACGGTGAGAGGCGTGTAAAAGAACCATTGCCGTCGTTCGTAATGCGTAGGCCGTTGGGTTGCCGTCAGCATGTTTCTGAGATAAGCTCCAGCCTCCCCATGACCCTAATAAGATTAAGTGGTTCGGCAAATGAGTGAGTGAGTGAGTGAGTGAGTTATTACGTAGCTTATGGGCATCGCGTGAATAAAATAAATGCAAAGTTTTCCACCAAACAATTCTTCCATATTCAATCCCCCATATCGAGGGTGGTCTGTCAAAACCTCGTATGCCACTTTGAGTACTTGCAGGCACATAGGAGGTTTTGGCAGAACACCGTCAACATACTGCGATTCAGACTTCAAAGGAAGAGATCTGTGTTCGCCATGGACCCTTCCAGGTTATTTTTGGACTCCACCGATGCTGAACGACAGGATGAAAGCATTACAGGCCTTGTGAAGAGGGCTCAGGAGATTCCTTTCTAATCCTGAGTTAGATCACAGGTCGTGATTATCTGCAAAAATAAAATCCAATGTCTGTCTGTCTGTCCGCGATAGATTCGATGGTGTCAGCAGGTACGCACGCAAACAGTCCCATTTTGCCCAGAAGGTTAATGAGCCTACATAATTTCCCCTACGAGGCACGATGTATATGTATATTGTAGATTTACGATGCGTATCACCTACCAGCCGACACTCATATATAATAATAATAATGATAATAATAATAAAGAAGTCTTGTAGATGAAGACAGTGGCGACATCTAGCGGCTTGAGGTGGAATTGCGTGGCCTGTCTGACGTCACGCACAGCA
Source organism: Neosilurus mollespiculum (assembly GCA_030014195.1). Lineage (NCBI taxonomy): Eukaryota > Metazoa > Chordata > Actinopteri > Siluriformes > Plotosidae > Neosilurus > Neosilurus mollespiculum. Next base: position 4,655,144 of record JAQMYF010000004.1, read on the forward strand.
GATTTTTTATTATTATTATACTAGCAGTACAGTAGTACCCGCACTGCTGAGTAAAAAAGTTATTGGAAAGCTTATAGCAATCCACTTAAAAATACATCATTGAACACTTTGGAGCCCTGCGATGGCCTGGTGAGCTGTCCAGGGTGTACTCTGCCCTAACCCAGAGTCAGCTGGGATGGGCGCCAGCCTCCCCGCGACCCTAATTAGGATTAAGCGGTTCAGAAAATGAATGAATGAATGAATGAATGAACACTTTGGAAAGGCTCGAGCACTGTGCATTGTGTGCTGTATTTGTCTTTAACAGCTGGTCTGCTGTAAACACCCCACACACTCGGGCTCGGTACACAGGCTGTTTTGCATGTTGTACATTCGCTATAATCATATTACATATAACTTCATATTCATTGTTTACTGCTTGCTATACTCTGGATTTCAGAGGATGCTTCCCATAATGTTAAACCTTCTTGGTGGTTCTAAGTTTGAGTAATTGCGCTTTCAGAGCATGCAAATATTTGAGTATTGATCATAGTGATGATATACTGTACATGTGATATCTTTAACATTTCGAGTTCATCACGGATGAATCAGCTGAAATATTTCAGGAGGTACAGTGGCGTAGTGGTGTGTACGTCCTCCTCGCAGCAAGAAGGTCCTGGTTTCGAGTCCCGGGCTCGGCTCGGGTGTTTCTGTGTGGAGGTTTCATGTTCTCCCTGTGCTTGCTTGCTTGCTTAGGTTTCCTCAGAGTACTCCGGTTTCCTCCGACAGTCCAAAGACAAGTGCCTTAGGCTAATCAGCCGTTCCAAATTGCCCCTAGGGGTGAGTGTGTGTGTTAATGGTTGTGTGTGTGAGTGTTTTGGCCCTTTGAAGGACTGGCAAGCTGTTCAGAATGTATCCTGCCTTCACCCAGAATCGCTGAGAAAGGCTCCAGCCTTCCCATGATCCTAGTAGGATTAAGAGGTCTGTCAAATAAGTGAATGGATGGATGGATGGATGAAAGGTAAACTTTTAAAATAACTATTGAGGTTATATTCTATTTTTAAAGAGGCACTTAATGTTAATTTGTCAGTGAAACAGAACATTTATCATTGTATTTTATTTTTGAGCTGCTTTTTGTGTATTATATTATTTAACATTTAATAAACATGCATACAAGAGCGGCACGGCGGCGTAGTGGTTAGATTATCTGTCTCACAGCAAGAAGGTCCTGGATTCGAGTCCCGGGCCCTGTGTGGAGTTTGCATGTTCTCCCCGGGCTTGCTGGGTTTCCTCTGGGTACCCCGGTTTCCTCCTACAATCCAAAGACACGCCCGTAAGGCTAATCAGCTGTTCCAAAAATTGTCCCTAGGTGTGAGCGTGAGTGTGAATGGCTGTGTGTGTGTGTGTGTGTGTGTGTGTGTGTGTGTGTGTGTGCGTGTGCGTGTGTTGACCCAGTGTTGGCTGAGATAGGCTCCAGCCCACCCCCACAGTCCATAATAGAAGTAAGCGGTTCGACAAATGAGTGAGTGAATGAATAAATATGCACTCATTGTTTGTATTTCTTCAACGTTGACGTGAAATATTTTAACATCCCGGAACATCTAAATTAAAATTTCGAAGGAGTTATATGTTGATATGTAAATTACATATATGAATTAAATGATATAAATAAATTAAACACACCACTATTCATGTTATAGGAGCAAATATCTGTTTTGACCAGCAGGTGGCGCTGTATACCAGGGTTCCACTGCTGGACAGATGAAGGTGCTTTCAGTTGAACATCATTCCATTACTCCTTCACACACACACACACACAGTGAAGTCCATAGTCAGCTTCTGGAGTAATAATAGAGCAGTGGTTGTTTTCTGTCAGGTAAGAGTTTCCAATGTGTTCCTGTGTGTGTGTGTATGTGTGTGTGTGTGTGTGTGTGTGTGTGTGTGCTGCAGGCAGACCCCCAGGGTGAGCTATAACTCTTGCCCTGTAATGATATAAGGTGTGCTTTCTCAGCGTTGTGGCCCAGACACATCTGGTGCAGGAGGAGAGGAGAGCAGAAGAGAGGAGTGGAGAGGGGGAAGAACTTCTTTGAAGTTCAAACACGGAGGTAAAGACATAACCGAAAGCTAATGCCGCATGATATACCTTCACTGAACAGGTCGGCAATTCGGTGTGAAGCTTGCATGTTCTCCCTGTGTTTGCTGGGTTTCCTCCGGGTACTCCGGTTTCCTCCTACAATCCAAAGACAAGCCCATAAGGCCATTGGCCGTTCCAAATTGCTGTCAGTGTGAATGATTGTGTGTGTGCCCTGCGATGGTATGGCGAGCTGTTCAGGGTGTCCCCTGCCTTCACCAGGTGTCGGCTGAGATAGGCACCAGCCTCCCCGGTAGGGTTAAGCAGTCCGGCAAATAAGTAAGTAATGTAAGTAATGAGTGAGGGAGTTTCAGAAACATCAACTAGACGGCTCGTGTGCAATCTTTTTAGGGGCGTCTACCTCTCGCGGACCTTACGCTCAAGGCCAAACACAGAAGCAGGACCTTGGCTTTATGTCTAGATATAAACAGACACACCGATCTCTTTTCATTCCAGACTCCTCTAGCTTTTCTTCAGCATTGCCACCGAGAAGGAAAGGGTTGATACCTTTGTTTGCATGATAATTAAGGTAATTAAGGGAGAGAGAGAGAGAGAGAGAGAGTCACTAAGCAGGTAAACAGAGATAAACTAGGATAAAATTACATACCCAGAAAGTACACAGTCATGATTTTCAATCCCAATCCCTTATTTACTGAACCACCCAATCCTACTATCAGGGTCACGGGGAAGCCCCGAGCCCGGGACTCAAACCCAGGACCTTCGTGCTGTGAGGCAGATGTGCTATCCACTACACCACTGTGACGCTCAACCTAATTTCCAACTTCCTGCAGTACTTAAAGTACTTCTTTAAATGTGTAATTTTCACCCTTCCATTCACAAACATATCCAGATACTCTGAAGCTTTTCATGTTCTTCCCGTGCTTGCGTGGGTTTCCTCCGGGAACTCCGGTTTCCTCCCACAATCAAAAATCATGCACTGTAGACTTATTGGCTGTTCCAAATCGCCCCTAGGTGTGAAGTGTGAATGCTTGTGTGTGTTGACCCTGCAATGGCCTAGCGAGCTGTTCAGAGTGTACCCCGCCCTCGCTCAGAGTCCGTTGAGATGGGCGCCAGCTTCCCCGGCGACCCTAATTAGGATTAAGCGGCTTAGAAACTGAATGAATGAATGAATGTTTAGTATGCCAAATATCCAGTAGGATAGTTTTCTTTCTATCTTTCCTTCTGTCCTTCTTTTTGTAGGATGTCTATAAAGAAATCAGGGTTTGCGTTGTTCTGTAAATTTACAGTAATGTTACACCTGTTTTTGGGGTGTAATGGTCGTCACTTGGGCAGTACCCCCCTCTAAGGTACTTCATTCTACACTTTATATATTGGTCGAGAAAATATATATATCTATATATACATATGCAGACAAATATGCATACACACACTCACACACACACACACACACACACACACACACACACACACACACACACATATATATAGTCCCAGCTTGGGCGTTTCTGTGTGGAGTTCGCATGTTCTCCCCGTGCTTGCATAGGTTTCCTCTGGGTACTCCGGTTTCCTTCCACAGTCCAAAAATATGCACGGTAATCTAAGTGGCTGTT
>JAQMYF010000004.1:4669349-4681832 GCA_030014195.1 Neosilurus mollespiculum
TACGCATGCGCAGCAGTTCGAAAAGAGGCGGGCGGTAGCATCGCATGTCACGGAGGGGGCGTGTGCTTGCTCGCGCCTCTCCCTGGTCGGTGGTGGTCTTGTGATAGGGAAGGCAAAAGTTGATGGGTGGGAATTGGATACGACTAAATTAGGGAGAAAAATGGTGGGAAAAAAAAAACTTTATCCTGGGTAGATAATGGTTGAATCAAAGTGACAGACGTGCCTGGCTTATCACAGGCATATGGTGCAGGCGGTGTCATCATTATCACACTTCATTTATTCATTTATTCATTTTCTAAGCCGCTTAATCCTAATTCGAGTTGCAGGGAGGTTGGCGCCCATCTCAGCCAACTCTGGGCGAGGGGACAGGGTACATGCTGAACAGCTCGCAAGGCCATCGCAGGGACAACACTCACACAATCATTTACACTCACACCTAGGGGCAATTTGGAACCGCCAATCAGCCCACTGTGCATGTTTTTGGACTGTGGGAGGAAACCGGAGTACCCAGAGGAAACCCATGTAAGCACGGGGAGAACATGTGAACTGCACACAGAAATTCCCCGAGCCCGGGAATCGAACCCAGGCCTCCTTGCTGATGTGCTAACCATTGTGCCACCGGTCACTCTCAAAATGGAGAAAAGAAACCATAATAATCTCGTTTTAGTTTGTTTTTCTTATGTTTCCACGTAGTATATACTAAAACGTTGGTGAATGTTTGCTAATTATACCAAAAGAAATCTCTTCATTTATTTGCTGAACCGCTTAATCCTATTAGGGAAGCTGGAGCCTAACTCAGCCAACACTGGGCGAAGGCAAGGTACACCCTGAACAGCTTGGCAGACCATCGCAGGGCCAACACACACACACACACACACACACAAGCATTCACACTCACACCTAGGGGCAATTTGGAACAGCCAGTTAACATAATGTGTATATCTATGGACTGTTGGAGGAAACCTGAGCACCTGGAGGAAACCCTTGCAAGCACAGTGTAAACATGCAAACTCTGCACAGAAATGCAGAAGCCCAGGTCTTGAACCCAGGACCTTCTTTCTGTGAGGCAGACGTGCTAGCCACTACACCACCGTGCTGCACATTGCAAGACTGTGAAAGAGTTTTGGCGGAGTCTGAGTTTGTCTGTGAACAAAATCCTGACCACGCCCGTGCAAGGATTTGCACCAAGCTTGGTGGGAACACTACCCTACCTGAGCCCTAGAGATGATTTGATTTTGGAATGTCAAGGTCAACGGTGAAGGTCAGCGCAAGGTCGCAACGTTTTGGATTTAGAACACTTATAACTGCGAAATGAGCGCTGATAGACATGCCGTTACTACTGAACACTAATATGAAACATTATATGGTCTTTCAAAGGAGACAAGTACCTTTCACCTTGAGTGACCTTTAAAGGTCAAATCCCAGCCATTTCATAAAAGCTTCAATTAACTAATTTGGTCACATCCGTATCCTATGGAACTTGTAAGTACGAGCACATGGGTAATTAAAAGCAGTACCCATATAGCTGTATTATGCATGCTGCATAGCAGAGGAATCGTGCACTTTATGAGCGCCCCTCGAGTTTGTTTTTTCTTCACAACAGCAAAATAATGAAAGTCAGAAGCTGGAATCTGGGACACGTGCTTTTAGAAGAGTCTCATAAAAGAAGCCCAGTGCCTGTGAATGCATCTTTTTTTTCTGGGTCATGGTTCATTAAGAGTTACTGTAGAGGATTCACTTTTAATGATTGCCTGAAGGGAACTCCGTAGACACCGTAGACAAAATCATGGGTAATATAGTCGGAAAAGGAAATATTAGTATCCAGGGTTGAAATGGAATTGCTGTGATGACTAAATGTAAGCCGTGGACGTTCTCTGTATAACACATGGACGCCAGGAGCGAACAGATGAAACACGGGTTCTGCTTACTGGAGTTGTTTTTGGTGATTCATATGCAGACGTGGTCATCTTCGCAAATCGGCACACATAATCCAAATCAGAGAAGCAAAAAAGGAACATGACTTGGAAGAAAAAGCCGCAGCTACAGCTAGAATTTTGAAATCCGCGTCAAGATGTTTTGCGACTCCACATGCAAGCATATCTTTTGCGGCCTAAAGTATTGCCTTTCCTATCGCATGACCACCACCTACACGACCAGCTCTCTCCATGAGAGACATGCAATGCTGACACCCGCCTGTTTTCAAACTGGTGCAAATCCATATTTTGATACGGCCTAACACACTCAGAGGGAAAGACACACTCAGAGGGAAAATATCCGCCCACCCCCAATACGAATGAGCTCACAGACGCCCATGATTGGCTGGTGATCGCTGTGAGTGACAGGGAAGTGAGCGCTCAGCCAGTTAGCTCCCATGGACTACCGGTCATGGATGGCTGTGGCATCGACCTGGATTCGAACTTGCGATCTCCAGGCTGATAGTCACGTCACCTTGTCGATCAGCGTAGCCCAGCGACTGATTTGTGACTAATTTGCGATATGGCAGATACCAGGATGGCTCAAACTTTCCGCATGGAAACGAAAAACGAATAATTTGCAAGCAAAACAACATCTTCTTGCGACATGTTTGGACTGTTTGAGAAGAGTTTGAGACTATCATGGATAGCAAAAAGGTCCTGGGTTCAATTCCCAGGATTGGGCGTTTCTGTGTTTTCCCCGTGATTGCGTGGGTTTCCTTTGGGTACTCCGGTTTCCTCTCACAGTCCAAATGCATGCATGTTCAGCTAACTGCTGCTCCAAGCTGCGTCTAGGTGTGAGCACGAATAGTTGAATCGTTGCCTGGCAAGCTGTTCAGGGTGTGCCCCGCCGACGCCCATTGAGGCTCCAGTTTCCTTCAGCAAACGAGTGAGTTAGTGAATGTGCCTGGATTGTCCCTGTAGACTTACCAATTATAATAAAACCCAAAACGAGAGCCGTTTCTCAGCATCCTCCTGCCTCTGACGCCTTCCTGCTTCATGTTCTCCGAGGAACCCGAGAAGGTTCTTCCCGGCGACAATCACTCGCACACATGCGCACACATGCATGTGCACACTTTCGAAAAGACCCGAGGGAGTATCTTCTGCAGGAAGAGCCCGAGCTACACAAACACATTCTGTCCCAGATCCTGGCATATCCTCTCTCCCTCCTCCTCTCCCTCTCATCACCCTCTTCAGGTCTTCCTCCTCTGCTTCTTATCTCTGATTTTATCCCTTTTATCCTTCTATTCATTCTAACTATACTGACACAGCTGGAAGTCAAAGACAGCACTAACAATCTCCATCTGTAAGGTCACGATGGTGTAAGTGTGTGTGTGTGTGTGTGTGTGTGTGTGATCTCCATGCTGTTATTTTATTTGGAATCAGTGACTAATGCACCTATTACCGAAAGTACTCGTCTTGTCTCGTTTCTGAGGAAGCATGGATTCAAAATAGATCCCAGCACTTTAACAATACCCCCATAAATCACTCTGATCACTCCAGACAAGAAAAAAGGAAATTAAAATGTGTTCGTGCTAAATACTGTTCTGTTGTTAGACCAAACAGGAAGTTAGCTAGAAAGGACAGGAAGCATGCCATTATTTTCTCGCTCTGGCACCGGATGTGCTCCGTTTTGAATTAAGAGAGGGCTTAAAAAACTTTTCGGATTTCATAAAAAATGAAAGAGGTAAATAAGCCAAGCATGTCAAGATGTAATATTTTGACCTATTACATGCTGAAAAAAATGAAGGTGCTTGGTAAATATCACAGGCGGCAAGGCGGTGTCGTGGTTAGCACGTCCGCTTCACAGCAAGAAGGTCCTGGTGTCGAGCCCTGGGCTCAGCGAGGGCGTTTCTGTGTGGAGTTTGCATGTTCTCCCTGTGCTTGCGTGGGTTTCCTCCAGGTACTTCGGTTTCCTCCTACAGTCCAAAGACATGCCCATAAGGCTATTTGGCTGTTTCAAATTACCCCTAGTGTGAGTGTGAGTGTGAATGGTTGTGTGTGTGTGTTGTCGCTGCAATGGTCTGGTAAATTGTTCAGGGTGTACCCTGCTTTCACCCAGTGTCGGCTGAGATAGGCATCAGCCCCCTCGCAGCCCTTGTAAGAGTGAGTAATGTCACAACAATAACATTCCTTTACATTCCAATAAAAATGCAACAACAACAATAACAACAACAATAATAATAATAATAACGATAATAATAATTTTTTTGAATCGCTTTATCTTTTATTAGGGTTACAGGCAGGCTGGAGTCCATCCCAGCCAACCCTGGGTGAAGGCGGGGTACATCCTGTACAGCTCGCTCACACTCACACTTGGACTCACACCTAGGAGCAATCTGGAACTGCCAACCACCCTGATTTGAATTACAGCCAGAATTACTGTCCGAGCTTCTCACTGACTTAGCCCCTCATTTTCCAAACCTCTTACTTCTACCAGGGTTGCGGGGAGGCTGGTGCCTATCTCAGCCAACACCGGGCAAAGGCGGGGTACACCCAGAACAGCCCACCACAACACTGCAGGGACAACACACCCACCACCATCCACACCCACACTCACATCTAGGGGTAATTTGGAAAAGCAAGACCATAGACGTTTTTGGACTGTCGGAGGAAACCGGAGTACCCTGAGGAAACCCATGCAAGCACGGAGAACATGTAAACTCCACACAGAAACGTCCTCGCCGAGCCGGGACCTTCTTGCTGTTAGGTGGACGTGCTGATCTCTGTGCCGCCGTGTCGTTCTGTGCATATACTGTTAAAGGTTAATTGGTATTAGAGGAATAAAACACGTGGGGCATCACACCATGTTTCTGTAGATAATTCTTTTACGACATTACCCCATGGCAGGGTTCATTCCTTACTTATTAAAGCTGTCTGTGATTTCAAAGTATCACGAATTCCCCTTCTCAGTGTGTGACACTGTTTTGACTCTCTTTTCACTTGGTATGCGTTTTGTTTATGTTGCCATGTGGCTTTGTTTTGGTTCTGTCTGCAGCCCTGTCTGTTATTTCATGCGTGCACCTGTGCCGTGTTCATCATCTTCTATTCTTTTCTTTCTTTCCAAAGTCTTATTATAATCTTATAACTCTCACTCTCAGTCATTTGCAGACATTCTTTACCCTACTAGGGTCATGGGGAGTCTGATCCGACTCTGGGCGAAGGCGGCGTACACGCTGAACAGCTTGCCAGACCATCACGGAGCAACACACACACTCTCACACTCACAATCATACGTAGGGGCAATTTGGAACAGCTGTTTACCCTACCGTGCATGTCTTTGGATTGTCAGAAGAAAACCCATGCAAGCACGCATGCAAGCATTAGATGCAAACTCCACAGAGAAACGTCCTCACCGAGCCCGGTACTCGAACCCAGGACCTTTTTCCTGTCGGGCGGACATACCAACCACTACTTCTGTTTACGCCGAATTCTAGTTAAAAGAAAAAAAGGTTCATATTCAGCTCCAGTCTTTACCAAGAGTCTTTTATATTGCTCATGAGTCAACACCACTCTGGAATGTAGTACAAAATGATTCGCTGTTTGTCCTGTTGAGGGTTTAGTAGTTAGCTGATAAGATAAAATGGTTATTTTGAGCCTGGGAGGACACTTCCGCCACTGGGTTAACCAAATTCAGGAAAACAACAGAAGGAGGAGGTGTTGGTTCGACGCAGTGGCTTTGCCGATGGATAACGTTTCACTTTGTTGGTATCAAAACACATTTGCAGTGGAAACAGGAAACAGCTATGTGTTATCTATACGAGGCGTACACAGCACAAGGGTCGCCCTAAACGACGTCTCACCAGAACTCATGTGCTGAAAGGTCAGAGGTTAGGGCTTGTCCCAAACATTGTCTTAGGGTTGTAAAAAAGACCAGAGTTTTATCACTGCTTAGCAGAGAGCTGCGGACTCCGGTCTGATACACGAAGATGATGTCAGAGTAGTCGACGAACAGCATCTAATTTTAACCGAATTAGGGTCACCTATATCAGCCAACAATGGGTGAAGGCGGGATACACACCAGACCATCGCAGGACCAACACCCCATCATGCAAACATTCACACTGACACTCACACCTAGGGGCAATTTGGAACAGCCAATTAGCCTAATGTGCATGTTTTTGGGCTGTGGGAGGAAACCAGAGTACCTGGAGGAAAGCAAGCATAGGGAGAATATGCAAACTCCACACCCAAACACCAGAGCCCAGGACTCAAACCCAGGACTTGCTGTGAGGCGTACATGCTAACCACTACGCCCCCCCCGTTTACTTTTTATAGTGTGGCTATGATAAGGGTGGCACAGTGGCTTAGTGGTTAGCACTGTTGCCTCACAGCCGCACATTGCAAGTTTGAATCCGGATTGATGCCACAGCCATCCGTGACCGGGAGTCCATGGGAGCTAATTGGCCGAGCTCTCAGGGGAGGGAGGAATGGCATATGCTCACTTCCCTGTCACTCATAGGCATCACTAGCCAATTGTGGGCGTCTGTGAGCTCACGAGAGGGCGGATAGCGCTTTCCCTCCGAGTGTATTAGGCCGCCCCCAAATACGCATGCGCAGCAGTTTGAAAAAAAGCGGGTGGCAGCATTACATGTCATGGAGGGTGCATGTGCAAGCTTATGCCCCTCCTTGGTTGGTGGTGGTCATGTCATAGGGAAGGCAAAACTTGATTAGGGAGTAAAATGGGGGAAAATCCAAATAAAAAAAATAAAATAAAAAAAAGTGAACCAGTTCATGAAAAAGAGCCACTGGGTCTTCATCGTGTAATGAGTACCTTATATCAACAAAATGCGAGCTGTTATTGTTTAGTGTTAATATGTGCACCATCCAATGTGGTGTAGTGGTTAGCACATCCCCCCTCACAGCAAAAAGGTCCCGGGTTCGAGTCCCAGGCTCAGAAAGGGTGTTTCTGTGCCGAGATCATTCTTGTCTGGAGTTCCTTCAGGTACTCTAGTTTCCTCCTACGGTCCAAAGACACGGCTGTTCCAAATTGCCCCTAGATGTGAGTGTGAGTATGAATGGTTGAATCTGTGTGTTGCCTTGCGATGAACTGGCGGGCCTGTTCAGGGTGTACCCCGGCTTTGCTTCGAGCCGGCTGAGATAGGCACCAGCCTCCCCACGACCCTTGCAGGATTAAGAGGTTCTGCAAATGAATGAATGATGATGTTAGGGGAGGGAAAATACCCTGCAGGGATGCAGGTAGCAAAAAAACGAAAAAAACCTGTTAAATCTGTTTCAGATCCTGAATGTGGATTAATGTTGATTGAGTTGATGGCATGTCCACCCAAGAGACCAGTAGCCATCTATGCAGTGTTAAAATTCCCGTGCATCACACGCAGACTGAGGAAATTCCACTGCACTATGTAGTTTATGTTAAGGATTTTGGTTAATCCTTTCATACTCCATTTCCTCTGTTGCATACCTTTCCCACAGGAAAAACAAAATCTCTCTTTCTCTTTAGAGAAAAGGTTGCCTCCTGGCACATGTATATGCTCATACAGCATCTCACACCCCTCCACAACCCTCCCCAACCCATATACAATAGAGTGCAGTGAAGATAATACTCCAGCACTTTTGTCTAAAAGGGCTCCTAATAAAAAGAAGTAAGAAATTCCTTCTCTATAATTTTTTGGTGAAAATGTATTGAACAATGCTACTGTAGGCAATGAGAACCAAAAAAAATCATTCCGACAAGTATATCGAGGTAGAAGTATGGCAAAAACACTGAAAACACCAATTTTTCAGAAAAATCGAAAGGTGTCGTAAATTTTTTTTCTTTTCTTTTGTGTAGCATGAATAAACTTCAGACCTTATGGAGTGAAGAAATAAAAAATACAGTGATGCAGTGATGATTATACACTTAACAAAATGAAGGTAAATCAGAACCCAAGTACTATTCATGTATTTATTTCATGTAATATTGGATCATATTGAAGAGAATAAGTAAACAAACAACACTATATAGTAATAACAAAAATAACAGTCTCCATTTTTTGAGAAAAAAAAAAGTCAATATTTAGTGTGAACATCCTTTACTTTAATTACAGCATTTAACCTTTCAGGCATAGTGTTCACATATTTTTTAATTCCTTCACTCGCTAAACAGTTCCATATGGATTGAAGTTCATTCATGCTATGCAAAAATTAAAAAAAATTAAATCTGCGACACCTTTCGATTTGTCCGAAAAATTGGTATTTTCAGTGTTTTTGTTTATTAGCCACACCTCTACCTCAATGTACTTGTCGGAATTATTTTTTTGGTTCTGGTTGCCTACAATAGAATTGTTCAATACATTTTTACCAAAAAATTATAGAGAGGTAATTTTTTACTTCTTTTTATTAGGAGCCCTTATAGACAAAAGTGGTGGTGTGTAATCTTCACCGCACACTACTGTATATTATAAGTATAAGCAAACCAGGGTGGCATGATGGCATAAAGGTTCTGGGCTCGAGTCCCGGGCTCAGCGAGAACGTTTCTGTGTGGAGTTTGCATGTTCACCCCATGCTTGCAAGGGTTTCCTCCAAATACACCGCTTTCCTCACACAGTCCAAAGACATGCATGTTAGGCTAACTAGCCGTTCCAAACTGCCCCTAGGTGTGAGTGTCGGTGTGAATGGTTGTGTGTGTGTTAACCTGTGGTGGTCTGGTGAGCTGTTCAGAGAACATGAGATGGCTGAGATAGGTTCCAACCTCCCCTTGACCCTAATAGAATTAAGTGATTCATTTTTTAAAAATTAATTAATTAATAATTAATTTAAAAATAGTTAAAATAGTAATATTTTAAATTGTATTCATTTATTAACCCACTTAGCCATTATTATGGTCACGGGGAGGCTGGCGCCCATCTCAGCCATCTCAGCCATCTCAGTTACAACCTGGACAGCTTGCCAGGCCATCACAGGGCAACACATATACAACCATTCACACTCACACTCGCACCTACTCCTAGGGGCGATTTGGAACAGTCAGTCAGCCTACTGTGCATATTTTTGGACTGTGAGAGGAAACCGGAGTACCCGGAGGAAACCCACACAAGCAGGTGGAGAACTTGTAAACTCTACCCGAGCCCAGGAATCGAACCCAGGACCTTCTGGCTGTGAGGCGAACATGCTAACCACTGCCCCACCATGCCGCCTTAAATTGTATTATTTGTTATTATTATTTTACATCTTTAATGCTTGCCACATTATGTATAGCTCAGTGATCCTCTATCATCTCCATCATTCATGATAATACTCATACAGTTACAGTGCTTATTCTTATATATGTGTCTCCTGCTCTGAGCTGAGAAACGTTCATCTCTGGCATGCTCTTTAACCTCAAGCTGTGGTCAATCCCAGAGACGTGTGAGGATAATACACACCCTTGAGCATCATAAAAGGGCCTTATTGTGTCAACGTTCCAGCACAGACTGCGACCAACAGGCCCTGCGATGGCAGCATGAAGTCTCGCCGGGTCAGTCGTGACCTCTACTGCTCAAAGTAACCATAAAGTCTATGGAAAACAGCCGTAGGACAATGAGCCCTCGGGTTATGTGAGACTGGTGCCAGAGTGGCTGTCTATAGACCATTCACACACACACACACACACACACACACACACACACACACACACACACACACCCTCCACATCCCATGGACTCCTCAGGTAATTAAAAGAATTAAACACAGCAGGATCTCCCATGATCACCGAGAACAGAGGGAAGGGTTTTTTCTGTGAAAATTGTATTAAAGATTCAAGCAATCGTCTTCATTTAACCCTTAATGCCCCATGATTCTTTCTGAAGCCAATCCAGGGTGAACTAATAAAATGGCAGGTCACATGACGTTAATGACTACAGAAGTGTACTGCATCCGGAACAGTCATTTAGCCTAGTGTACATGTTTTTGGACTGTGGGAGGAAACCGGCGCACCCGGAAGAAATCCACGTAAGCGCGGGGAGGAAATTCTGGACAGTCGTACTAAGCATTTCACTACATATTGTACTGTGTATAATTCGTATGTGATGAATAAATTTGAATTTGAATTTGAATTTGAGAACATGCAAACTCCACACAGAACCGTCCCAAGCCCGGGAATCAAACCCAGGCCTTCTTGCTGTGAATCATTCCCGTTTTATGAAAAATGGTGGCGCAGTGGATAGCACATTCGCCTCACAGCAAGACGTACATGTTTCCTCCAGTGCTTGCGTGGGTTTCCTCTGGGAACTCCAGTTTCCTCCTACAGTCCAAGGACATGAACATTATGCTAACTGGCTGTTCCAAATTGCCCCTCGGTGTGAGTGTGAGTGCGAACGCTTGTAGTGCTGAACTGTTATGGTTTGGCGATCTGTTCAGGGTGTACTCCGCCCTTCGCCCAGAGCCGACTGAGATCGGCACCAGCCTCCACGCGACCTTAATAGCATTAAGTGGTTCGATGAATGAGTGATGAGAGAGTGATTCCGTTTTTAGATTATTTTAATCTCTGTCTCTTTGTATCTCTGATGCTCTATGGACGAATTAAATTACGTCAGTCATGTGGCACTGATTTGAGAAAGAGCTCATAATGTACAAGGGTACGAGGTATATACCCCTCAGTGACTTAATGCACTGTTCTCCTGAAAAATGTTGGGTTCTCATTCCCCACTGGTCCTCCTGGTGGAATCCTCCCCAGTTTATACATACAAACGATACGTAATGTTTAAAGTCAAATCATATTCATACCAGTCCGAGCCGATGGGGCTAACATGGCATCATGAACGTACACATCTCTTCAGATTCTTCATCAAGCACCATTTGCTGACGTAGTAAAACGTGGAACGCTTTATAGCCCATGAATCTACTGTTGTCCTCTGTCGCTCTTTCCTGCGGTCTCTCGCAGGCTGAATAAGTACACAGGAAACATTTGGCAGGGTGGGAACAGCTCTTACAAGCGTCTGCAAATTGCTTTTCCCCTCAGCCTGAAACTCATTAGTGACACTCCTATGATTCAATTTATAGCACCATATTTTTTCGGGTTCCGAAGAACGAACTGCCACATGTCTTTGGGTGGGTGAAGCTTATAAAGTATAATAAGCCAAGAACAGGACACACATTCGTTTGCTTTTATTAAATAGTTGACATACTCCTGTGCTGTGCTGTACTGTGGTGTTGTGTTCGCGCAGACTGTAGTGTTCTGGTATCCGTGAAGCTGCCTTAGCACTCAGTTTCCGACCCGATGGCGCTCTCCATCTTGGCTACCACAAAGTGTCTACATATGGTGCACAATTAGCATGTTTTGCTTCACATCGTCACCCACTCACTCATTTGCCGAACCGTTTAATCCAATTAGGGACCCTATCTCAGCCGATACTCGGCAAAAGGTGGGGTACACCCTGAAAAGCTCGCCAGACTATTGCAGGGCAACTTATGTACACACAACCATTTACACTCCCACTCACACCTAGGGGCAATTTGGAACAGCCAATTAACCTTATGTATATGTCTTTGGGCTGTGGGAGGAAACCAGAGTACCTGGAGAAAACCCACTTCAGGTAGTGACGTCGCAAAATGATTTGGCAAGAAGAGCCAGAGTAAGCCATGGCACGTTTGTGAACCAGTGTGGGGTTTGCATGTTTTCCCCATGCTTGCATGGGTTTCCTCTGGGTACTCTGGTTTCCTCCCACATTCCAGAGACATGCACATTAGGTGAATTGGATGTTCCAAATTGCGCCTAGTTGTGAGGGTGGGTGTGAATGGTTGTGTGTTTGTTTCCCCTGCAATGGTCTTGCGAGCTGTTCATGGCGTACCACACCTTTGCCCAGTGTTGGCTGAGATAGGCGCCAGCCTCCCTGGTATCTAAGATATGCTTTCTTATATTCAGGATGTTTTCACATGAACAGATATACACAGTGTGTAAATGAGATTTTTTTTCCCCCACTAATTATTTTTTCAAAGGCTTTTCTAGCAAATAAGATGCTATCAGGTCCATTAAAGGATTAAATCAAAGTGTGTTTTGAAAATTCTGAGTAAATCGGAAGGAACTGAAAGAAACCTTTTGCCTAAAGCGTTGACTGATGCCAAGTGTTCGTCACGCAACAAAGATGGGGGCACAGGAACATAAAAACACACTCGGAAAACACAGAAACACACTCTCATCTTGTCTTTACAACCAATGTCCACTTAGATTTGTGTTTAGGGACAACGCAGGTGTCAATGGCCTTCCTGTGCGGCCGTATCCGCAACCCGATATCCGAGTCAAACGCCTGGCTTGCTGGAGCTGGTAGAAAGGAAATGGAAAAGGGAACTAAAGAGCTGTGACAATAGGACACTTTAAAGAGAGACATTTATAAATACTAACTTCCTTTCAGGAAAGAGAAGAGGGCCTGCTGTCTGTACAGGCCATCGGAGAAGACTGGAGAGAGGGAGGAGAGAGATCACAGGAGCACAATGGACAATATGGTAACATCCTTTCCAACAGTGGCGGCTCCTGACAAATTTCTCAGGGGGGGCAATTGTTGTGATGATGACTAAGGTGACCCGTTCAATGGTT
>JAQMYF010000004.1:4705287-4723729 GCA_030014195.1 Neosilurus mollespiculum
TGTTTTTGGACTGTGGGAGGAAACCAGAGTACCCGGAGGAAACCCACGCAAGCACAGGGAGAACATGCAAACTCCACCAACTTTATTATTATTATTATTATTATTATTATTATTATTGTCATTATTATTATTATTATTGTCATTATTATTATCATTATTATTATTATTATTATTATCATTATTATTAGTATTATTATTATTGTTGTTATTATTAGTATTATTATTGTTATTATTATTGTCATTGTTATTATTATTATTATCATTATTATTATTATTACTGTTGTTGTTATTATTATTATTATTGTTATTATTATTATTATTATTATCATTATTATTATTACCGTTGTTGTTTTTATTGTTATTATCATTATTATTATCATTATTATTATTATTATTATTATTATTGTTATTATTATAATTATCATCATCATCATTCTTCTTCTTATTATTATTATTGTTATTATTATCATTTATTATTATAGGGCGGCATGGTGCCTCACAGCAAGATGGACCTGGGTTCAAGTCCCAGACTCAGCTTGGGTGTTTCTGTGTGTTTGCATGTTCTCCCCGTGCTTGTGTGGATTTCCTTCAGGTACTCCGGTTTCCTCCCACAGTCTAAAGACATGCACATTAGGCTAACTGGCTGTTCCAAACTGCCCCTAGGTGTGGATATGAATGTAAACTGGTTGTGTGTGAGTAGGCCCTGTGATGGTCTGACACGCTGTTCAGGCTGAAATCGGCTCCAGTCTCCCCGCAATCCTGGTAGTAGGATTAAGTGGTTCGGAAAAAGTGAGAGTAAGTGATGATGATGATGATGATGATGATGATGATTACAGCTTGTACCTAAATAGTAAAAGTCCTGAATTGTGTGAATATTAAAACTTACTTCAGCCTCTGTTTTTCTTGTTACTTCATCATAAATGCAAAATAAAAGCAGCACACATAAAAACAACAATGACTATACATTTGTTCCATTATAAGCAAATAAACAACCTTAATAGTAAACACAAAAAATAATAGTAAATAGATAAATTATTTAATTAAAATAATAATAATAATAATAATAATAATAATAATAATAATAAGCCAAAATAATAACACAGATAATACATACATACAAAATAATAAATAATAGAACTAAAAGAAAGCTACATAAATATATTTAATAAAATTATATATTAATTCCTTATAAACAAAAATAGATAAAAAATTTCATTAATTAATGCTATTCTACACATTACAAAAAACAAAATACCCCAACACACACACACAACCTTGCACACTCACATTCACACCCAGGGGCAAACTGGAACAGCCAGTTAGCCTAATGTGCATGCCTTTGGACTGTCGGAGGAAACCGGAGTACCCAGAGGAAACCCTTGCATGCACGGGGAGGACACGCCATCTCCCTCACCGAGATGCAGACCCAGGACCTTCTTGCTAACCACTACACCACCGTGTTGCCCTCGATATCATACTAGAAATTTGTATTTTATATTCTTTGATTTTTTCATCCCCGTGTCTTTTGTTTGAAGTCTCCATATTTAGACTATTCTGTGAGCCAGATTTCCCATATGGACAGTAAACTACTGATCTAAGCAATAACTCAATCTCAGTGTTTTAAAGGCTGTGCAGTAAATGTGGGGGTTTTTTTTCGCAGTAACCCACATCCCGTCCAAATTATAACCTCAGACGAGTTAAACACGCTCTTTACGAGGCACGTAAACCTTTTCAGACGAGCCCAATTAAGCAGACACGAACACTTTTTTAAAACTCCGTAGTAAGAGGAGGAGAAGCCCAGCGGCTCACACGGAGTCCTGCCAAGTCACTTCCTCCATCTGAAGTGTTGACAGCAGAAAACGTGACATCATCAAGATAGCAAGAGCCGCAAGACAGGCCGGCTCTCTCTGGCTTGAGCTGTTGACCCAAAATACAAATGTGATTATCAGTAGCTTGGACTTCTGTAGGTTTTTTTCTCCTTTCTCATCAATATGTTTTTGTTTTTTTGTTTTTTGGTTAGCATGTGGTTAGCATGTCTGCATGTCTGCCTCACAGCAAGAAGGTCCTGGGAATCCCAGGCTCGGTGAGGGTGTTTCTGTGTGGAGTTTGCATGTTCTCCCAGTGCTTGTGTGGGTTTCCTCTGGGTACTCTGGTTTCCTTCCGCAGTTCAAAGACATGCACATTAGGCTAATTGTTTTGCTTCAAATTGCCCCTAGATGTGAGTGTGAATGGTTGGCCCGTGCGATGGTCTGGTGAGCAGGGTGTACCCCGCCTTCGTCCAGTGTCCTAATAGCGTCCCCACCACCATAATATTATTAAGTGACTTGTCGAGTGAGTGAGCATTTTTTTTGTTAATCCCAGTATCTGTGGTGAAGGAGAATTTTGGGAATATAAGTCCTGGCCTGAACTGACCTTCTACAATACAAGACTTTTGCATTCTTTATGAGCCCCATTAGCATTTTTCTCAGGAAGTTTGATCACGTCTAGCAAACCAAGCCTGACTGCATGACATCCAATAGAATGCCACTGAGGCCTGAGGTGACCTAACATTCGAATGCCAAGCCACGTGTCCACGCGTCCACGCGTCTCCTCGTCCCTCTGCTCTCGGAAAGCACTCAGCACCTGTCTTTAACTCCCGCGCTATCTCTGCCACTAGACCTGACCACCGACCACATCAGTCTGGACTACAAGGAAATCCCAGAGCCCACGAACATTTTTTATGGCCGAAGCAAACAAAGAACCAGCTGTTCATGTTTTTCTTTCTTTCTGTTTTTTTTCTTTTGTTCCTCTCATGAACTTTATAAACAGACACATCGCTCTTCACTCTGCTTTCGACAGGCTCAATCTTGTAAACAGTCATTTCCCGCTCCGTATTTGTATGGACAACGTCTGTAACCATGAGCCCGTCATAAAGCCCCCCATTTACACCTGTTTCTAATTAGAGGGTAACAGGCCTGGTCTTTTAGCCTAGTGACATCAGCTTCCTCCGGCTTTATAGGGAAAGGGCATGGGGGTCTTTGATAGTGCATTGTGTCTCTTTGCACACTAGACAGCTGTTTGCACGTAACTGTAAACGAGGATGATGTGAAAATACCTTGATTTGACACAACCAGGGTCAGCAATTAATGGGATTATAAAACAATACTGTCTACTATTGTTACAAAGCAGTGATATTGGAGACTCCTTCCAAAACATATCATATGAATGTCGCATAAGAGTGTCGAGAGTACCGTTAACCTCGTTTGCTCAGAGTCGAAGGCAAGGTCTGCGCAGAAAGACCAAGGACTGAGATTTCTCTGTACAATAACGGTAATGACGTTTTAAAATGGCGGCCTTTTTACAATTCATTTTAGGCGTCATCATCCGTGTCTGTAGGACCTGACTAACACGTAAGCGTTTTTGTCCAAAAGTACAAGCGAATTTTATTTAGAAGGGAAGTGAATAAATTTGAACTGGAATTCGCATATTTTCAGAAAGAGTCGGACGAATCCGAGGTAAATGATCCTTATTTGCGGTCTTGGTGAAAAATTTTGTACCAGCGCAAAAGTTTTGGGGCGGAATTAGAATTAATAGATATTATATTTGATATTCGAGGATATTCGAGGGTTTTCAAAGAGACCGCATTTCAAGAATAATGGTGGTATTTTGGGCCGAAACCAGCCAAAAACGACTTTGCACTATTCCGTGGCTATATCGATTCCGTGTGAGTCAGTTTTGGTGAACAAGAACTTTATCCTCTGGAAGATGCTAAAGATCATAGCGTACAGTGCAGCTAATCATCGGTCCGCACGCATTTTATTGCTCCCTGTGTTGAGCAATCAGATTGCGTGTTCTATATTTTCCATATAATAATCCATCTTAAATTTACAAAGTACAGATGTATGCTCATGTATGTTGGTTGTTTTGTCTGGCTGGGTGTGTTCATTTGTCTGTCTTCAAGTTTGTTGTTTGTTGAACAGCTAGAGCTGGACTGTGACACCAGCAACGTTTGTGTCGGTCCCTTTTTTTGGACTGGTGGTGGCAGGGGGGGTACGGTTATCATATTTTTGTGGGGGTAGCTGTGCATGGATGTTTGGGCCACGGGCTACTACCCTAAGATGGTTGGGCCATGGGGTGCAAATGGTTGGGGGGATGGGGGGTGTTGTATTTTTGTTTTATATACAAAACATCCAAGGCCCAAACTACCTGGATTCGGTGGTAGTGGTGGGGAAATGGCATTTGGTAGATGCCCTTATCCAAAGTGACTTATAGTTATCTTTATACCACTAAGCAGTTAAGAGTTAAGGGTCTGCCAATCACTGGCAGATCAGTTGTACTGGGGCTTGAACCCCCAACCTTCTGACCAGTAATTCATAGCCTTAACCACTGAGCCACCACTTCCCAAGGACAGTACGTGGCATTATTCTTGAAATTAAAAGCGAAAGTAGAAAAAGAAGGCAAAGGATTGTTGTCGTTAGTTAGTAAAGGAGGATATGGTGTGGCGAAACATGCGAGTGAAATGAAATCAGATTGTGAGGTGTCTACATTTTTCCCTTAACTGAATGTCTTCTCCATCTCAACATCCTTAACATATGAAGCTCATCATTTATTAACAACCCTTTATAATAAATAATCAATCCGCTGCAATCCCTAGTGGTTTAGTCGCAGCTCTTGAAGTCGGCTCGCTCTTAGTGTCACACGCCGCAGACCTGCCAGTTCTAATCAGAGTCAGGACAACCTGAATGTCCCACATGACAAATCTTTGTCTCGGTCAGCCCTGGAAATTGACAGTTGTTTCCTTGTAATGGATGGGAGGAGGTAGAAAGGGAAGATGGGCCCTATTTCAGTAGCACTATAGGCCTGTTTATGACTCTTGTCTTGACTAGCGGGTAATGAAATTGGACAGGCAGCGGGTTCAGCCGAGGATCTGCAGCAAAAACACGAGACGAAGATGCCACAGATCTTGGGCATTCATGCATAAGAGTGGCTCTTCATTATGGCCAGACATTTCTAGCTCATCGTATTTGCATGTACATGACCCAAAGTAACATACATTACCTAGTCTACAGAGACACTCAGCCTAAAGCAAGTTGGGGGTATGTTTATTGCCCAGGGGCAAAATAGCAGCCAATAGTGCTCAGCTGGGGGTTAAATCCATGTCAGCTGAACCACAAAGTCACAGCTTTGTGTCAACTACAACTTCATAGTTGATGGGGGTATTAAAAAATGACCAATAACACCAAAAAAGGTCCAACCAGAAATGCAAACAGAGCTTGAAGAAAAGTAAATAAAGTAGCGGTGATATCTGAATGATGCTAATGCTAAGTGGTGGGTGATATCTATTGTTTACTACCAGGTGTGAAAAGGTCCTTTGAGTCTTTTGAGGCTCTCCAATACAGGGTGGGTGAGAGATGAGTAATTGAGGCTGCTATGTTGCCACAACGTCTACACCGACATCGCGCAACACACCCCAGATCTGCTTCCCCGAAATATCTGCAGTCAGTAGTCCAAACGTAATGTGTGCAGACAGATTGCACCATATTGCAATTGCCTTAAAGAGAAAATCACTAAGTAGGACACTAAGAGGGGCCGAAAACAAACACGATCAAACATGCTCCAGTTTCCAGTGCATGCAGATGAGATGGCTAATGTGGCTAATAATGGATGTTGTTGTAGAAAAAAATAGGCTGAGGAACACAAAGTAGAAAGGGAAAGGAAAAGTGGGTGGGAGCAGATAATCCCATGATTTACTGCTTGTTGAGTTTGATCTCAAATGTAATAAAGGGCCCAAGCTAATAACGTACTAGATCTAAGTGCATTAAAACACAAAAACATTGTGAGATATAGGTGGTATTGATATTGTTTTTACTGCCTCACAGATAGAAGGTCCTGGGTTCAAGTCCCGGGCTTGACAAGGCCGTTTCTGTGTGGAGCTTATATGGGTTTCCTCTGGGTACTCTGGTTTCCTCCTACAGCCTGCACAAAAGGCTAACTGGTGGTTCCAAGTTGCCCCTAGGTTTGAGTGTGAACGATTGTGTGTTTGTTGGGCCTGCGATGGACCGGTGAGTTGTTCAGGATCTACCCCACCTTTGCCCAGTATCGGCTGAGATAGGCTCCAGCCTTGCTGCGACCCCATTGGGATTGAGCGGTTCAGGAAATGAGTGAGTGAGTAATATTGTTTTGATTTTCCATGTTGTAATATAATATGACTTAAGAGCTAATACAGCCAGCCCTGACCCAACACCCCCCCCTCAGATTTAGCATTTGCTTACCTCCTTGCTGTTAATATGACACTTGAGTTGCACTGCTGTGACCTTAACGCATGGTTGACACGTCATGCTAACAGATAGTGAATGCTGTGAAAATGCCTCGTGGCTTCCGGCTGCTTTCTGAGAAGCGTATGTGATGTGTTATCGGTGGACAACAACGAGAGGTGGGAAAAGTGAGGTGTGTATGGCCTAGAAGTGTTTAAGGAACACGCCTATCTCGAACAGATACGCAGAAAGACAGTGGACGCACCAAATGCTGGAAATACTGATGCAGTTTTAACCCAGACTACTCAGATATTTTAAAAATAATTGACGTTTTTTTTTTCTAAAACTAACCTTATATAAACGTAATGTATTTGCTGTAAACAGGCTATACCATCTAACATCTCTAAATGAAACAAACATCTGGATTACGCAATCAGATGCTGACAGATGTTTTTGAGCTGTATTTGCTTACATGACATATCTTTACCCGCACTGCTATAAATCTTGTGCTCACCTGGCTGGAACACATTAGTACCTCGTCTTAATTAACACAAGGCCTTAAATAGTACAACGGTCCTGGAGCTCTAGCACTGATCCCATAATCTCGCTACTTAATCCTGACCTGAGTCCATTTGAGACCTCCATCCATTAAAATGGCATGCACCAGCAGGGGTGCCTTTTATTTGTTTAATGGCTGGTGAGTTTATCCATCTTTTAAAAAAAAAAAAAAGAAGAAGAAGAAGAAGAACACTTTTCCCCTGAAAAGCATCGTGCAGTTGATTCTTGAAAATGGTCCGCGATGCTTCTGAATATGAAAAACAGTCGTGTCAGATACTTAGTCAAGGTTTAAGATCCAGAATAAATTTTTGCGATGTTTTGATCTCCAGGCGGCACGGTGGCGCAGTGGTTAGCACGTCTGACTCACAGCAGGAAGGCCTGTGTTTGATTCTCGGGCTCTGGGTGTTTCTGTGTGGAGTTTGCATGTTCTCCCTGTGCTCGTGCGCTCTTCCTCCATGTACTCCGGTTTCCTCCCACAGTCCAAAAACATGCACAGTAGGCTAATTGGCTGTTCCAGATCGCCCCTAAGTGGGAGTGTCAGTGTGAATGGCTGTATGTGTGTTGGTCCTGTAATGGCCTGGACGCATTATGACCCTGACTGAGATAAAGGCAAATTAAGTAATTTTGGAAAAAGATAGTTCTTACAAAGTTAGCAACAACCAATCTCCATGCATGAGACAGAGGGTGTCATAATCTATTCTTGTGTTTTCTTGCCATGTCATTTTCTGAATTGCTTTATCCTTTATTAGGGTCGCAGGGAGGCTGGAGCCTATCCCAACTGACTAGCTGATAAGGGGTGGGGTACACCCCGAACAGCAAGCCCGTCCATAGGGCCAACTCACTTTCACGCTCACACCTATGGGAAATTTGGAATAGTTAGTCTAATATTCATGTCTTTGGACTGTGGGAAGAAACCGGAGTTCCCTGAGGAAACCCACACAAGCACAGGGAGAACTCTACACTAAAACACCCTTGCCCAGGTCAGGACTCGAACCCAGGACCTTCTTGTTGTGAGGTGGACGTGCTAACCACTGTGCCATCCTAAAGTTCTCCTTGTGCTTCATTTTATCCACCGTTAGCTCAGTGAAGAATGTTCACACGTTGCCCTTTCGATCGAGAACCTATAAACCAGACCTTCTAGAAAGAGTCCAACCTCACTCATCATTTATAATGCAGGGTCAGGGTTTGATGTTAGCATGTATCCCACGTATCTGGTTTGAGAGTACCTCTGAAATGTATGTACTGTTAAACCAGTATAAATTATAGGACCTTCGGGAAAGTGTTGGCTAAAAGAATCTGAGCTCAGCTTAGCATGCTTTATGGTGCGGTTAATGGAGAGAATATGGCATTAATAATTGGATTATGCTTTTTTTTTTTTTGTTTCCTGCCGAGCCTCTTTGAGTATTTTTCGAAGTTTGCAATATGTGTGAATGAATGAACCAAAGCACTAAGGGAGTATCAGAACAAAAACGTCACTTCGTAGGTAAGACGCACTGTATCTGGCTGTCCACAGATTCCTCATCGCCATGATTTTTTTCAAGAGTTTGAAAAGATTATAGGTTCTAGTCACATGATTTATTCATTCACAAGAGCCTGTGTTTGGTGCCCATCAGCTACGCAAAATTACACGAGCCAATAACTTATAGGTGGCCTTTTGTCTAGAGCAAGCAAGATTAGGGCAGTTCACACTTGGAACAATGCAGGCTAAAAACCTGCTCGATGCCGAGTGCTGGACTCTGAACTGCCCCAGCACTTTCTCCTCCCCGGTGTCTGCTTTAGCTCTCTACATAGCTCCACCGAGCATTAGTCATTGCTGAATAACAAAAGCAAAGGTGCATTCAGTCAGTTAAGTGGACTCCGTTCAAGAGGTAGGGGGTTGAGAGGGATTTCAAGAGCTCCCTGTGACCTTCCCATGATCCAAACATCAATATATCAACAGCTTACTGGTACACAATGGTGTGGAGGATTCTGCCACCTCTGGCTTTGTCCTGAGACGACCGTTTCCCTGACCTGACATTTATTATCATGTTTGGTTCTTTTACTTTGTCCTAATGAGCCACAGCACCCTGGCCTCTCCCTTATCTTGAGGGCCAGAGGAGTCTATTGTTGAGACCTATCAATAATGCAGAACCGTCTGGGTTTCAAGGGTTGTTTTCCCTCCTTTGTCCTGGATCATATTCCAGATCAGAACTCGCGGGGACCATTAACACCTCGGCATAACAAACATTTAATTTAGATGATTAAATTGATTGTATTACCTGATCATTATAACATTGCTAATATGGATTTGAAAGTATTGAGAAGATAATGCGTCGCTAATCTAATCAAGGTAATGGCTCGTGGTCGTAGAGTGTCCAAATAAAAATCCAAGCGAAAGGGTTGGACTAGGCAGATGTTTCTGAGAGTGCGGCGAAGACACAACTGTCCAGCAGTTCTCCAACTTCATTTGGTCAGATAAACTTTACCAAGAAGGTACATACCACGATCTTTTTTTGCTTTAATTTAAAAATACTCTGATTAGCAGCACTTGGTTTGATTTTTTTTTTTTTTTTTTTTTTTTTTTTTAATGAAAAAATCATTGGTCAGGTAGGATGTTTGTTAATCCTTTAAACTGCTCAGAAATTAGAAAGGACCTTGTTGTGCCTCTTCTGTCTTTCGTCTAAATCTTGTTTCCCATGTGCATGATGGTCCCCAGATTGGACTGTAAGCCTGGTACAGCATGACACTGCACATCTGGTTTCTTTTTAAGCATGTGAGCCTTGTCCAGACTTCCCTACAGGCATGCAGGCCTCTCCTCAGGTTCCCTTTGGAAGGTTGGGAACACAGGCATGGAAGTCAGAGAGATGAGAAGAAACTGGAACAGTGGGGGTTAATTACAAGCCCCTGAGAAAGAACCAGTACCTGGCAGAGTAAAGGAAAGGGCCTGCTAGTATTTCCCAGATGGTCTCGGTCTCAGAGGAAAGATCACAGGGAAGAAGGGGAGCAGGCTTAATTTGCCTCATTAGTGTTAAAAGAATACTTGACCTTTAGAAGTTAAAGTGCTAACAATGATTAAAGGTTAGCATGCACTCACTCGCAGGGTGTAAATATGAACACGCTCGCTAGTTTCTAATGGCTGGAATTCTTAGCCATTTTTTCCTGGAAATGGGTGCGTCCATTGTTTTAAAAGGTCTCACATGGCTAATTTAGTAGTAGTGAAGGAGTTTTTGGTGTAATACAAGCTAGGTCTGCATTGTAGGTAATGCACTTTAAAATTTCAATTATTTTGAGAGCCCTGTTGCCTTTGACAGATAGTTAACATAGAATCAAATAAAACCATCCCTAGACTCTTTCATACAGTTATCGGGAAGGTGTCACCAGACTGGCCGTGCTTCATTAGAAATTTCACCTCTGCCTTTACCGTAATTTAAGGCTGGTAAACGTCATGTCAGATGCAGACAAGCAAGTCTTTTTATGGCTCTACGACGTAGAAAACACCTCGTTCTCCATCCATATTCGCTTGTGCCTGTTTTCCCATGCCTTTCTGGTTTTAAGGGGTGATCTGGCAAAAGTGTTTGCCTCCCAAGGATAGAGCGGCGAACATTTAGCTTCTTTGAAGTCATATTTCTACACTGTAAAGCCCGAATGTACATAAATTCTTGATTTAAGGCATTGTCTGGTGGTTGAAGTTATGTATTCGGATGGATAAAAGAATGCTAAAATTTACTCTCTGTCTTCGTTACTGCAGATGTGTCATCTTCCCGTGGCGCATGCATCAAGTGCTAGGTTATTCAACTACCCTGGTTACTTCTCAATATCTCCCGCTGTCTTGAGCCAGACTCCTGTTTTTGTTCCACACCTGTTCTGAATTCTTTCCCAAACAATAGGCGCTTTCCCAACCTCCCTGACATCTGGGAATGGCACAGTCCATGCTTTGGGCTGATTTATGGCAGGAGGCTGTGGAGGAGGCTTTGGGAATGAGGGCCTGGTGTACTTATTCTTTGCAGTAAGGTGTACAATATGAAAGATAGGCAGTCATAAGCCAAAAAGTGTAAGGGCCCATTTATTAATGACAGACTTGAGTTTATCCTGCCATATTTTAGTTAGAAGTGGACTTTCCAATAAAGGCAGGCCAAGATTTTAGCGTCAGGGCAAAGCCGTGTGTGCGGGATATACATTGTTTTACTACAATACGAGCCCTTTGAACAACAGAGCTGGGAAGCCAGATCATTTCCGCACTCGTTAGTTTTAACTGGGTCAGCCAGCTCTTTCCAGCGCTCCAGGCTATATGTCGCTGTTGTAACAGCTCACCGTATGACAGAAGCAGATGCACAAAGATAGCACTTTGATGTGTCATGTTTTGAATTATGCTGTTTGTTGGCGGCACCTCCTCAGATAGGCCAGGATTATGAGACAATTCCACTTGTGAAAAGGTTGAGATATGAGAGTAGATATAAGAATAGACACTAGTCACCTGTTTTGTTGTTGTCGTTGGTGGTGGTTTTTTTGTTGATTTATTCAGTTGTTCCTGCGATCTAAACGTAACAGGAAATACATTCTATAAATGCTGTGTCTGAAGGTTGCAGTATGTAATTATACGAGTCTCATCAGTAATAATCACAGTGGTTGTAAGTTTGATTTATGAGCTTGAGTCTCTGTGAAGTCCTGAGTAGCTCATGTATTATATATGAGTAATGTACTTAGGAATTGTTTAAATTGTGAGCATGGTTCACATGAAGCCCTGGGTTCAGTGCATGGGTTGAATGCATGGGTTTAATACATCTCTCTCTCACTCTCTCTTTCTCTCTCTCTCTTTCCTCCCTCTCTCTGCCAATGCTTGTAGAAAGCAAAAGTAATCTGATTCCATGACAGACTTCGTAAAAAATAAGTTTCACCATCTGACCATTCCCTTATTCTTTACCTTTTGTTTTGACAGAGTTCCAGCTTGCACTAAAAGAAAAGCGAGCCAAAGCGTCCATCCAGTCCCAGAAAGCCCGACTCTTGAAAAAGTCACAACCCGAAGAAGCTAAGAAGGCCATCAAAACGCAAGGAGTCAAGTGCATTGTGTTTCTCCCTCTTGACCTTCTCAAAAGTACTCTTGGAGGACTCTTAAAGAGAAGACCGGTGGAGGGGAGAAGAAAGAAAAGGCATATTTGGAGTTGAAGGCATTTTGGAATTTCTATTTCTGCCTCTCTGTGGTAAGGGGAACGTCTCATTTGGGATTGCAGTTGGAAAGCGGAGAACGGATTTGCTTTTGCCCTTTCCACTGAGTGGCTATTTAAAAACTGAATATAGATCAATTTGTTCTTGTTCCAGAAGTATCTATAGTAGAAACTACAAAAACTTGCATCACATGGATATGTCTGCTATTTACATTTAGAAGTTTTGGTGGCCAGTTGAACCTGGACAGAAATTCTTGCTCAGGACTGCCTTGCTGCTGAAGCCATAGCCTGTGAACAAAAAAGTCACCATCTCATAGGGACACTGGCACTGGACACTATTGTTTGGATGTTTTTTCCCCGTGGGGGGGAGGTAAATGATGAAGCCATTAACACCAGTTGGCTCACCTTCACCCCTACGCCTTCTTAACAAGGGCCCTGATTACCTGCGCAGACAGATAGACAGTGGAAACCGAGGCCACTCTATTAGTGCTGTGGAACGCTTAGAGGCAGACAAGGCCAAATATGTCAAGAGCCAGCAGGTTATCAACACTAAGCAAGAACCTGTGTTAGTTCCTTGTGCGACCCCTCCACCCCCATCACGGCGCAACTTTTCTGCACCAACACCCTCTACACCTGTTCTTCCTCGACGTCCACCACTCAGTCCGTGCCCTCAATCACCACATAACAACAACGAGGATGATTCCAGGAAGGAGAACCTTAGAGCACTGTATTTTGATGTGGAGAAGCAAAACCAGAACAACTCCAGTAGGGCACCTCTGCCAATTCCAAGAAGCCCAAATGGCACCCCATTGGTGGCGCCACACAGTGCCCCCATGATGAGACGGAGCATTGGGAAGCGCATGCTGCGGCCTGACTCCCTGGTAATATACAGGCAGAAGAAAGAGTGTAAGAGTCCAATGGGCAATAGTGACGGAAACACAGGTGCCGAGACGAAGGGCTACAGCTTTGTACGCCGGCTTTTCCAAGGTTCTGTGCGAGAGAAGAATAGCAGGAATGATGATAAGCTGACAATCAGTGAGGAGAAGTCTTCATCACGGGATGGTGACTCACGCATGTCATGGTCGATTGACCGGGACACAGTGGATGGTGGGAATGGAACAAGGAGATCCAGTAGGACTGAGTCAAACAACGGCAACAGCATCTTCCATGAGCCTTGTATTTCCTTTAAAGTGTCGACTTCCCTGAGAAATAGGATGGAGAATACGAACGAGAATGATATGGACCCTTGGAAACCAGTGATGCCACTCCAGCGTTCTAAATCGGACCTTCGACTTTGCTCATCGCTGGCACTGTCTGAACAGGAGCGGTTCTTTGACTTCTGTGGTCTTGACTGGGACTTGGTGAATCGTCTTGGGCCTGAGAACTTCCCATCAGGCGCCAGCTCAATTGACACCCTCTCACTGGTACTGAGGAGTGTTGGGGAACTGGAAGGTGCCTCTGAGCCCAGTGAGTTTTCTCGCCACTCAGGAGAGGGCCTCTTCCAGGAGGAACTGGCCGAGCAGGTACCCTCGGCCGTGTCTATCATCGAGAGGAATGCCCGTGTGATAAAGTGGCTTTATGGCTGTAAGAATGCAGAGAGGGAAGGACCTAAAGGTCCCAAAGAGTCGACGGTATAGCTGCAAAAACAAGACAAACCTCAAGACTCTTGGGCGCAGTTTCACATTGGCTGTTACACGTTTAAAAAGCTACTATATTTATTTCATTTGAAATATATCTATACGAGAGAACTTTCCAGGATGATAAATGGCACATCTTTTTCTTACATTTGTTTGAGAAGGGAGCTGCGAGAGTAAGACTCTTTTTCATTTTCCTGTCTGTAATTTGGTGATCTCAGTTTTCCAGTACTTGTAGTTGTCCCGTTCTCTCTGTAAATAAGTTATACCAGTATGTTCTGTTCATTTCGCTGTTGGAGATCCAACAGCGCTGTGTGCTCAAGTACATCTCAATAGATGAATAATTAAAAATGAAAAACCACTAAGCTCTCCCTGGACTGGGGATCTAATGTGTGAGTGTGAAGTGAACCATGCATACCTCTAGTTTGGGTTGTTTTTTCCCCCCATTAAAAGCAGGCATTGGAAAAAACAGACAGCAGACCTGTGTTAATGCACTAAATGCACTGAATTTGGGGAGGGGGTGTTGAGGGGACAATGCGTTATACCAAAGAAATATTCCCAAGTAAATTAAGTGTTAGTTAAGTAGTTTTATTTTTAAAAAGTTAAACCTGACACACACTTATGAGCCCCTTTTAATCCTGATTATTTACAAATTGCCATGACTATCACATTTGCTGTATTAGTTGAAGCAAATTACGCTCTTAGTTTCAAACATAGTAGTACTCTTGTAAGCCAAATTGGCAAATTAGCATCAGTAACAGGACTGACCTTATGACCACATTCCCAATACTAAAGCAGATTTCTCATGGCCAATGAGGCAGATTAATCACAACGCTGTTCGTCCTGTCAGCCAGAGGACCGGGGTCCTATTTAGAAATGTTGGTGAAAAATGAATCTGAGGTCTGCTGTGGAATTTCAGGGTCTCAGGGTGAATTTAGAGAAAGGTGTCGGGGCGGAGTTACACTAATTCAGACGTTTCACCTGCAGCATGACACCCAAATTAATCCAAGCGCTCGAGCTCTTCTCACATCTCGCTCTCCTGCTTGTTTACAAACAAAGTTGTTGTTGTTTTTTTTTCTGTCTAGAAGAAATTTAGACTATATTTACAAAGGTTTATAATTCATGCAGGCAATGAAAATAAAGTTGTATTTTTAATGAACCTTTCTTTGCTTTTTTTTTCTTTATTTCCAAATGATGTCATGAATACAATACACCGATACATTACAGAATCGACAGTATATCTGTAATATAGATTTAGGTATTGCCTAAAAGGCGGAGCTCCCGATAGAGGTGTTACACCGGTACCAAGAACAGATAGACCCAAATGCAGGACAGAGACGATAAGCTCAGGTGAAAACAGGAATACTTTATTAGAAACACGGCTAACGTGGTACATGAACACTATGAACTCTCGGCTGGATCGCGGTGCGTACACTGAGATACGTCCTCTCACTATGACGGCACAAGCTCTCTCCGTGAAGACGCAAGCGCTCATTCAATGACGGCCCAAGAAGATCTGGCGATCGGGACAAGGTAAGCGGCCACCTTTTATCCTCCGGTGGGGATGAGGAACAGGTGAGCTTTCAGTAGCTGATTTCCACTTTCAATGGTATCAACTACCTTGTTAGCTTATTTACCCGTTTAACAAGTTCATGTTCTGTCAAGCTTCTGATTTCAGTGTTTGCTCCATGAATATTTACTCACTCACTCATTTTCCGAACCACTTCATCCTTAGGGTCACGGGGAAACTGTAGCCTATCTCAGTTGACATTGGACGAAGGCGGGATACGAGCTCACCATATCATTGCAGGGCTAATGCCCACAACCATTCACACTCGCATTCACACCTACGGGCAACTTGGAACAGCCAATTAGCTTAATGTGCATGACTTTGGACTGCGGGAGAAAGTCGGAGTACCCGGATGAAACCCATACAAGCACAAACAAAAAATGCAAACTCCACAAAGAAATGCTCGAGCCTGGGACTCGAACCCAAGACCTTCTTGATTTGAGGCGGACGTGCTAACCCCATTGCTGCTGTACTGCCCTCCATAAACATTTATTTACTTGCAATTCTGTCTGCCTACCTCAGTTAGATTGTGTGTTTTTTTTTCGGTGGTAGTCTGAGTGGTGATGTATGAGCCTCTATTTTTTTTTTTTGGTTTCAGTTTCGTTCTAAATGATAAATCCTTTTTTTATTGCTACCCATCATCATGCAAGTCAGAGATGCATAACTACCGATCTGCATCACCTCAGCAACACAAAAGCCTTATTGAGTTTCCTGTGTTGGGCACGCATGGACGGACACGGGACAACCATCCAAGCCATATTCCATGATTATGGAGCTCCGCTGTAAAACAAAAGTCTGTCGTCTGGCTTTTTATTATTGAAACAGAAGTATGTCTCATCTCTTCCCAACATGTTTCTCATTTTTCACCAAATCTCGAGTGCCTGTTATTGTTTGGAAAATCATAGCATGTAGTGCACTTGAGTCAGACACACCAGGGTTCATTTAAAACCAGCAAAGACGAGCCAAAGGTCTCTGTTTTGTCTCGATGGTCACGTTACACCCGTTTCTTTCCTTTCTCTTGTTTTTTCCATCCTTCCATCCGCTTTGTGTGAATATAACAGCCTTTATATCAAACACTGCTGTGCAACATCCTGTTTTTGGTGCTTTTTTTCCCCTTGCAGTTACATTTTCCTTGTTTTTTTTCCTTCTTGCATCAGCCTCTGATTCTTTGACGGCACAGTGCCTTCTGCCAGTTAGTGTGCTATTCTGGTGAGCCGCTGAAACAGAACACATATCCAGGTATGTATGGATTGATCAAACACTACCTCATACATACAGTACCGGGCAAAAGTTGGCACACGCCGACTGACTGTATGCTTTAAATACTTTTCTTTTACCTAAAGACTTTACAATGTGAAGCTTAATGCTTGGTGTCTGAACGCTCTGCATGGGCAGGTCAGGCTCCTGTTATTTGGCAACAATATATGGTCATAAAACGTGGCCTCCATCCAGAAATTTGCTGGCTTCAAGATGACTGGCAATTCTGGTTCACTAATAAATAAAAAGTGTTTGAAACCATATAAGCATGATTACTAATTAGCTCCACTAACCTCGTAGCTCCATTACGAAACCAATGAATCAAACTTTGGACAACACCAAACATGTATTGGCTTATTATCTACACGTGGGTTAAGTGAAAGCTGAACTACCCTTAGGCTTTAGTAGTTAATGCTGAAATCACATCAGCCTTATACCAATCACATCTATATACCGTCACACCCAAATTCCAAAGCAGACATAAAACTTTGAAGTGTAATGCCATACCATCCAAAATGTCAGTTTTTAACAAGATGATTCTTGCAGGCAGGAAAAAATAAATAAAAGGTATTTAGATTTCCATTCTCTACTTAACAAAAGATTAAGAGGTGAAAAAAATACTTCTTTATACAATTACAGGGCATTTAAAGCAGCATTATAGGACTTTTTGACTCAACAATTCCTTTAAGCCATCTAAAATCCAAGTGCTTTAAAAGACATAAAGATGTTCTCTATTGAATAAAACAAACACAAAACGTCAGCGGAAAGAAAAAATATATATAGCAGAAAAGAAGTTACCGTTTCCACCCTGAAGCTTTGTTCCTCTTATACCACGGCTATTACGTTTTTTATTGATTAAAGAAAGACGTCATTCATGTCGTGGAATATCCATGAAAGTAGTTAGTTCCTATTATCACTCCTACTAGTAGCTATAAACAGTTCGGTTTCTCTCAAAGTTCTAAAATTCTACGGTGCTTAAAGTTATCTTAAAGTCTACAGAAAAAAGTACGAAGCTTGTTATGTTAGCGTGAAATTTAAGACGTGCCCCCTTCTCTGAAAACATTTGCTTGAAAACATACGGCGCTTTCAGACTAGAGGAACTTTTTCATAGTTCTTAGAGCTCTTCGGGGGAAGTACCTGTTATTTTGTGTCCTAGCACTACAGGGACTGAGAGCACCGATAAGTTCTTAGAACATCATTTTGAGGGACATTTTTAGCTCCGACTTGTTGTTACACTATGTTTTACACACACACACACACACACACACAAAGAAAAAAAATACACCTACCCTCTGAGTCTTTGACTGATGGTATACTTAGTCTGTGTCCTGACTTTAAAGCACTTCTGTAAGTCGCTCTGAATAAGATCGTCTGCTAAATGCTGTACATGTAAATGTAAATGTAAACCAGGGTACCCGGAGGAAACCTACACAAGCAAGTGTGAATGCGAATGGTCGTGTATGTGTTGCCCTGTGATGGTCTGGCCAGCTGTTCCAGGTGTACCCCGCCTTCACTCAGTGTTGGCTGAGATAGCCGCCAGCCTCCCTGCGACCCTATTAGGATTAAACGGTTCGGTGAGTGAGATGAGTGATCCCACTGAATCCTGTTACTATCCTCAGTTTCAGAAACTAGCCAGCAACAACGAGTGTCTATTTCTGGCACAGCGAGTGAAACAGCATCTTAATCAAAGGAAATAATACAAGCTCAGATTTTCACTGTGACTTTGGAAAACGCCCCAGGTTTGAACAAGAAACTGCTATTTGTAGCCGCATTGTGCACCAATCGCACAGCGTAGACTAAACTGTGGCCTGGCGACTCACAGAGACTGTGGGCAGAGACAGAGGGCACCGCAGGCACAGGCGGGTTTGTGGAGTGTGGCAAATCTGGCCTAATTCTTCTGCGTCAGCAGTTCTAACATGCCAGTGCCATCCAGGCCTGACAGAGAGATGTGCATGACTCAGACAGCAACCAGGACAGAGAAATCTGTGCTAGAGAGACAGAGTGAGCGAGAGGGAAGGGGGGGGGGGGGGGGCCGACTCAGAAAGAGAA